>CAJRSG010014953.1:0-14702 GCA_907169655.1 Acomys percivali
GTGTGTGTGTGTGTGTGCTCCTGTGCCTGTGCATATGTGTGTATGTGTGCTCCTGTGCATATGTGTGTGTGTGCTCTCCTGTGTCTGTGCATATGTTTGTGATGTGTGTGTGCTCCTGTACCTGTATGTGTGTGTGTGCTCCTGTGCCAGTGTGTGTGTGCTTCTGTGCCTATGCACATGTGTGCTCCTGTGCCTCTGTGTGTGTGCTCCTGTGCCTGTGCATATGTATATGTGCTCCTGTGTGCGTGCACGCGCGCGTGCGTGCGCGCGTGCGTGCGTGCGTGCGTGCGTGTGTGTGTGTGTGTGTGTGTGTGTTTGTGTGTATGTGTGCATGCGCGCACTCCTGTGCCCGTGTACATGTGTATGAATGCATGTGCATGCTGGTGTTGAACACTATCACTGAGTTAAATTCTCAGTCCCTAAAATTGAACTTTTAATTGGAAAGTTAGACAATAGAGCTCACAGTTTTGCTTATATTTGCAAGCACATGCACATAAAAAAAAAAAAACATGCTTCATAACACATTTTCAGCCTTGGAACAAATGTTTTCCCTGTTTTTGGGATGTTTCTCCTCACTCCCCACCCTCCTAGAAACAATGAGCTGTTATTTTGTACTGTATGTCCATGGTGACTGCAGAACCACCAAATGTAATATGACCCTGCATATTTAGTTGTGTCAGATATATAAGTAGATAACAGAATAAGGTTTTTCCTAAAGAAGTAGGAAATGAGAGAGTAATTATTAACCATCTCCCTGAAAACATCAGTTACGGTCACACGTCTTAGGAGCGAGCTCCCCAGCAGAACAGGATAGCTGCCCTGACTGTTTCAAAACCTTAACCACGGGTTAACAGCTGGGATACGTGTGCGTGACTGTAATTTAAGGCATTAACTCTGACGCAGGGCTGCCTTCGGACCAGCAGTCCCGGGAGCCGAGCGCGTGTTGATCTTAGCAACGGGTTTTAGAATTTGAAGACGTTCATTAATTTAACAGAACAGGAAAATAGGCTTCTGAATTCCCCCTTCTCTGCACATGCACACACCTTTTCATTCTTGCTAACTAGAAATGTACATTTTAGTAGCTGAGAGAGGAAGGGGTTTTGAAGGGCTTAGGCACCAGCTGTGAAGATGAGGAGCAAAGAGTGGAGACTATCAAGACGAGCCTGCGGCCTTACGAAGATAGTGTCAAGTTGGAGATCAGTGAGGGAACAAAGAAAACCAGCACTGTCCTCCCTTGGCCTTACTTTTAATGGTGAAATCACCTCTGTCTTTTTGGTTTTTTGTTTTTTTTTTTAATTCCAGTAAGGTATTTTGGGAATGTTTGGCTTACTGTTTTGTGTCTTTGCTTCCCTGAGTACGTAGCTTTGCTAATTTTGTATTTGTTGAAGTTGTTTTGTGAACGGAAGCTTCTAGAATTTTATTTTCTTTAAAAATGGAAAGTATAGATGTGAGAGTATCCGCGGTATTAGGGAAGGAAGGGAGTCTTTACCTGGCCCTGCGGTGCCGTGTGTAGCCTGAAAAGGAGGTAGCTGAGCAGCAGAGTGTGAGTGCGCTGAGGAAAGTTCTGGTCTTTGAGGCAGGCCCAATGTGCTTTGCTGGTATATGCTGCATTTAGGCATTTAAGGCTTTGTTTTCTGTGGATTCTAGATTTTTAAGAAGTATTCATTTTCCTCTCTGGGACAAGCCTATATTCTACTAGGAAAGGTAGAATAAGCTCTGGTTTTGGATGAACTTCATTCCCCTTGTTTTCCTTGATGTCACCTCTTTCAGCTGAGATACGTCTGCTTTGGCTCCAACTTCTTTCTCTGCAGATTGTGGCAGTCAGGTCGGAAGAAAAGAGCTACAGACATTTCCACGTAGTTACGACCTGCTGTAAACTGACAGGTCACATGGCCTGCTGTAAACTGAGTGCAAACATAGGGGGCTTATTGATTGATGCTTTTTATATCTGGTCATGTACTTATTGGTATAATTAGAGTGTTTAGTGTAAAAACCTAAATGTTAAGCTCATTTCTGTGTTAATTACTACACACCTACTCATGTTTGCCTGGGAACGAGTCGGGCCCTTGGAGGGCAGGAGACGGAGGGTGGCGATGCTGCATCAGTTTCCCTTCCCAGATGGGAGCACCAAGTCTGCACACAGACTTGTCCCGAGAAAAAGTCATTGGACAACAGCTAGCGTTTGATAATAAGCTCGAGCAAGCTGCGTTTTATTTTTTTTAATATTTATTTTGTTTTGGGTTTTTGATACAGGTTTTCTCTGTGTAATAGCCCTGGATGTCCTGTAATTTACTTTGTAGACTAGGCTGGCCTCAAACTCAAACTTTGTAGACCTCCTGCCTCTGCGTCCCGAGTGCTGGGATTAAAGGCGTGCACCACCACTGCCCCACTGCAAGCTGGGCTTTTTTGTTTGTTTGTTTGTTTTATATCTAAATTTATTTTTGTGTAGCTGACAGGTAATGATTACCTGTGTCTCAGGGCACTTTGTGCGGCTCAGCACACGTCACGTGGCGCATTCATCAGCCAGGATAGTTCAGTTCAGCTAACTTCTCAAACAGTTGTCATTTCTTTCAGACAGCATTCCGAGAGAACAAATGAAGCTTGTTTTCACACTCTTGGGCTGTCAAAAGGTTAGAATAAAAAACAAATTATAAGCCAGGCAGTGGTGGCGCACACCTTTAAGCCCAGCACTCGGGAGGCAGAGGCAGGCGGATTGCTATAAGTTCGAAGCCAGCCTGGTCTACAAAGTGAGTCCAGGAGAGCCAAGGCTACACAGAGAAACCCTGTTTCGAAAAACAAAAACAAAAACAAACAAAAAAAAATCCACTTTCTGTGTGACACCTGATGTGTGGACCACAATCTGGGTCCCTGCTCAGGAGCATTCATCTGAGGCAAACTGGACTTGGTGCATTGAGGGTGTGGGAGGGAGGGAGAGAGGAAGGGAGGGAGGGAGGGAGGAGAAAAAAGAATGATGATAAGAATGAAGTTGGGTGGGTAGAGAGGTGGCAAAGGATCTGGGAGGAGTTGTGAAATGGCAAAATGCATTGTATGAAATCTCAAAAAATTAATAATAATAATAATAATAATAATAATAATAATAATAATAATAATAATACTTTAAAATCTACTACTGAAAGAGGTAAGCCAGCAATAAAAATTGTGCTTGGTTATTATATTTTGAATTTTCCCCAAAAGGAAAGTTTTTTAGCTTAAAAAAAAGTTTTCTCTCTTATTTTAGACATAGCTATATAATAGCTATGTTGTTGCCCATCGTCCCATAAAGCCTAAGATACCAACTCCATGGCCCATTACAGACAAAAGTTGCTAATGTCTGAATTAGAATAAGACCATAGAGTGAGACAAGGAAGTCATTTGGTGGATGTTCTGGGTCAGGGCAGCAGAGACTGGCCGGTGCGTCACTCACCGAGTGTGAAGGAAGTGAAAGAATTAAGGATGTGTGGTGAGTGCTGATTTTTCTTACGTAGACATAGGAAAGCTATGGAGGATCAGGTCTGTGGAAGGCAGATCCGGAGCGCTGTCTGGACCCTGCGTATCTGAGAGGTGCTTTAGATGTGTAGGGCTCAGTGTTGCACGAAGGATTGACCATGTGTCCTGGACTGGAGCTGAACACAGAAGTGTGGAAGCCGTGAACAGTGGCACGGGTCTGTCACATGCAAAGCAAAGGGGACTGAGCGTGGTGCTCACGCCTGTAATCCTGGCACTGACAAGCTGAGGCAGGAGGATGTCTGAATTCAAGGGCAGCCCGGCCTATAGAGTTAGGGCCTGTTAAAAGGAAAGTAAAAACAGGACCTTTATCTTAGACGCTGTGATTAACTTAAGACAGATGGAGACTTTGAACTCTGAAGAAGAAAGGCAAAGGAGTGAAGCCCCAGCCACTGGTGTCTCTGCTGTTTCCTGGCTGTTTCACCGAGGAGCTCGGGATAGTCTTTGGGAGGTAGTCAGGAGACGTGTTCTGTGTGTTGGTGGTGGGGTGGGTACAGCTGTCAGAAGTATTTTAGGCTATACGTGGAATGCAGGCCTTGTGCATAGGTCTTACTCTTATAAAGTTAAATTTAAATAGTATTACATGTGTTTATTTGTTGTATATGCATGTGCCATGGTATATATGAGCAGGTCAGGGGCAGTTTGTAGGAGTCAGTTCTCTGTTTTAACGCCCTAGGGACCAAACACAAGTCATCAGGAACTGAGGTCTTTACCCAATGAGCCATCTCAGGGACCCCCTCCCCCAAAGCTAGACTGTGAAGTAGGAGGTTTGGTGTGAGAGGGAGATCTGGACGGACCCCACAGGGGATGAGTGTGGGTAAATGTGTGAAGGCAGCAGGTGACAGGGAGAAAGCTCCGAGGAAGTGGGAGAAAACCAGGAGCCTGAGGTGGCCTTGAGGCCAGTGTACCGGATTCGACCGCTCTGTAGAGAACCGACTAACAAGGTGTGGGCTTGGCGTAGCTAAGATGAGGGGAGATGAGTGTTGTCCATGTCCTCACCATGTGCCTTAAGGCAGTAGTTGCTATGCCTATTTGCTTATGACTTTGTTTCTTGTTTGCTTTGGTTTGGCCTTTATTTCTGAAATAACTCTTTCTTGTATTTCTAAAGTATTGCTTGAGTTTGGCCTCTTTCTAGGAGGTAATCTCTTCCGTTTTTCGATTATGATTTATTTTCCCCCGGCACTTTTGTCACGGTGCTGTTTTCTGTGCTTCTTTTTATATACGTTCACAGGGATCTTGGGCATGACACTTTTCTGCTGTTCATGTGTTGTCTGTTTTTTGACATTTGGAAGTGACATATTTTTCCCGTGGCTCTTTCTGACACAGGCTAGTAGGAAAGAAAAGCTGGGAGTGTCCCTCCTTTAGTGGTAACAGGGGCCATGGCCTGATCTCCCTGCTCGGGAGCCTGGGCCACGAGAAGGGCAGCATGCCGGGCGCACCGCGTACCCGCCCTGTCGGGATGCCCTCAGGGCTGTACCTCCGAGTTGTGCAGCCCGCTTGTACTTTAGAACAAGCTGTGGTTTGGGGCGGTTGCTCGCTGTTGTGCTGCATAACCTAGGCGCCTGAAGTATTCTCACTGAGGACTGGCGTCCTGTTTCCATGTCCACACGTTGCCTTTTACGCCATTGGCATCGGGGAGAAAGCACAAGACCCGTCCGTGTTCCCAGTCCATGTTAGGTCTCCTTCCGAGGATCGTGTGTTTGGCTCTTTACCGCCCCGCTCTTTAGTGCCCTGGCCTCCACAGATCGAAGGTCATTTTTCAGACGTGCAGTGGGTCCGCTAGCCTAGTCCCTCTTCACTCTTGTGTATCTTCAGCTGCAGACCATCAGTCATTCTAAAGCAGAGCTGTGTAAGGAGCGGAAGATGGTTATTAGGCTGAGAATGTAGCTCAGGGAGAGAGCGCGGGCAGTGGTTTTAGCCCCCCCCCTAGAACACTGTGCGCATGCGCCACACGCTGGCTCTAAGTCCTTCCCAGCCCCGCGTCTTGCCTCACCACCCTTCAGCTGGCTTCCCATGCTCGGTCCTACTCTGAAACTTATATAAACTTTCCCACCAGCACAGAAGTTTTCCTTTCTCTTCCTTTGGAAACAAACATTCCAGCAGAACATTCCTAGTGAGTTATTTTTAGTGGAAGCATGAGACTGAGTTCGAGCTCCAAAGCAACAGCCGCGCACATCTGTAACCAGCGCCAAGGAGGCTGCACAGCAGGCTCCCCGTAGGTGAACGGTGAGGAGAGACCCTGTCTCAAAAACTAAGGTAGAGAGAGAGAGAGCGATCGAGAAAGACAGCGCCTTCTGACCACCACGCATGTGCACATGTGTCATATAAACATGTACACAGAAACGCAAAATGACTTCTGTTATACATGGTAAATTGTTGTCAGTTATAAGTGTTTCAAATATATATATATATATACATTAGCAATGTAATGAAGCTGTGTATTACCATCCGTTTGTGGTAGGGACACTGACACTGACCCCCTTAGCAATCCTGAGTGGTTCGATGTGGTGGCTGGCATGTCGTGGGTTTCCTGGAGCTCACCTCACCCTGACTAATCACCCTCCACTGTCAGCTCTCTGCTTCTCAGAACGCGTCGTGTGGATGAGGTTGTGCGTTCTGCTTGTCTTGTCTGTGACTGGCCTACTTCCTTTACCATTCTGCCCTTCAGACTTTGCTGTATTGTTGCCCAGGACAGGATTTCTGTCATTTTCAAAGCTAAATAGTGTCACATTTCAAACTCAGGACAAAGGGCTGGGGAGCCTATTTAACATATCACAACACACCTGGCCTCTAGGTTCTCCCAGCATCCCTCAGTCCCTACCTGTTACAGGTTATGGCTGACATACCCTGCCCTCTCTCCTGAACTCTCCAGCCCAGGGGCTGGGCTGCCCTCCCCGCAGAGGCTCTTCCCTGTATAACCAGACATCTTGGTCACCAGCTCTCTCTGACTCTTTTGCTCTGTTAGTACCTGTGGCCGCCTGGCTGCTGTGCTTAGTTCCCCTCTGACCCTTCCCTGTCCCCTCTCCGCACGTGGTTCAGGGTCATGACCCCTCTGAACTCTCCCCAGTGTGTCTGCCTCTGCTCTCCCGCACACCTATAATAAACCTTCTCCTCCACCACCTAGGAACAGTCATGTTTTTTTTTCCTCTCTCTCTCTCTCTCTTTCTCTCTCTCTCTCTCTCTCTTTCTCTCTCTTTCATGCATCTACAGGACAAGCAGCTGAGGTGCCTACTTAACAAGCAGTTTTCTGTTAGAATGTTTGTATGTAACATACACACATATACATACATGTGCACATTAATTTATCTATTCACTGATGGACACTCTAATGGATCCCATGTCTTTGAGGTCATGAATAAGTGTGTAACGCACACAACCATGCAGGCATCTTGCCATAGTGTTGACCTCATTTTCTTTAGGCACTGCTGCTGTATGTGGGATTCTCTGGTTGTAAGTAGATCTGACGTTTTTGAGGCCCCTCCATCCTATTTTCCTTATTGGCTACATCCCGCTTATTTTTAAATACCAAACTTTAGTGTCTAGCAGGAGCCTTCCTTCCGTACATCTTCTGGAACCTCACTTGGTCTTTCTTCTCATCTCACAACACCTAATACATTTTGATATGTGAATTTATCATGTTGAGGCATGATCAATTATTTTTTACAATGTGTTGTCTTTCCTGCAGTAACCTGGAAAGTGGATCTTTTAAAAATATTTATTTTTTATTTGTGTGTTCATGTGTATGTGTGTTTGTATGAATGTGTGTTACATGACTGTGAAAGGGCACTGGAGCCCCTGGAGCTGGAGTTACAGGCAGCTGTGAACCACCTCTGTGGGTGATGGGAACTCACCTGGGCCCTCTGGAAGAGCAGTTAGTGCTCTTAACCTGAACCCTCTCTGTCTCTGTCTCTGTCTCTGTCTCTGTCTCTCTCTCTCTCTCTCTCTCTCTCTCTCTCTCTCTCTCTCTCTTTCTCTCTCTCTCTCTCCTCTCTCTCCAGCTTCTGGACGGCGAATCTTAATTCAGCCAGCAGTACTTGACACTAAGACACAGGTGGGTCAATGCCAAGAGTAGAACTGCCATTCAACTCACGAAGTTTGTTATTTTAAAATTCAGGGTCTCACTTTGCTGCACTGCTGGCCTGAGACAACTCATGGTTGGTCCTCTTGCTTCTGCCTCCGGAGTGCTAGGGTAGCAGGTGTGAGCACCTTGTCCAATAGCAACACTCAATTCTTGAGTCTCCTAGGACATAACATTATGAGAGGAGCCTGCACTGCCCTATATTCTTTCTCCCTGTGCCTTTCAGAGGTCTCCATGTCTTTATCAAAGGATATGAAAAAACACAAAGGGAAAAGATATTGGGTGACATATTTCACCCAGAAAGGGGAAGTAACTATTTATGTGCCTTATTTATCCTAGAGTTTTTGGTAACATACAGATTTATTTTCAAGAAGTCTTATTTTATTTTTTCCATTTGTAATTCTAGTTTCTGTATAGTCATGTATAAAATGTTTGGCTTCATTATAGCATCTTCATGCATGTGTCATATACTTTGTTTATACTTACCCCAACTTCTTTCTTCATCACCCCATCTCCCATCACTCATTCCCTTCCTCACCCCCAAATACTCACACATGTACTTTCATCTTACTATGCATATTTTTAAATATCTAGACTCTTTATAGAGAGAAAACATTCAGGTAGCTGAATAAAATCCCATTATGTGTACGTACCACATTTCCTTCATCCATACGTACCCCGACGGGCATGTCAGTCTGTGCCATGATCACCTGACTGTATGGGCACTGCTGTAGTAAATGCATTTACAGGTACTGCTGTGCATAGTGACCTACACTCTTTCTGGCACAGTGAGGGCTATCGCTGCTGTGGGACACAGTGCTTCAATTTTAGGGGTGTTTGTTTAGTTTTTGAGGAATCTCATGCTAATTTTCATGCTGGTTTTACCAGCTCACTCCCCTACCAATTGTGTGTACGGGTTTCCAAATTCTTGCCTCCATTGGTTTTTTTCACACAGTCCCATTTGTCATTTCTTACTGTTATTTCTGGGCCCTTGGCGTCCTTGTCTGTACCGTATCCTGCAAGTGGTTTCTCTATAGCTATCCCCAGTGATGTCAAGGTTTCAGATCTTATGTTAGATCTACGAACCATTTTGAATTGATTTTTGTTCATGGTGAGACGCCAGGGCTTCCTTTCTTGTGCGTGTGGGTATCTAGTTTGCCCGACAGTATTTGTTGAAAACGCTGTCTTTACCCAGTGTGTCTCTGGCACCCGTGTTTGCTTCTTTTCTTATTATTGTGGCAAAAGACATGATAGAAGCAATTTAGGGGAAGGAGGGTTTAGTTTCTAGTTTAAGAAGGGAGAGAATCCATCAGAGTAAGGAAGGCATGGTGGCAGCAAGGGCAACTGGGCACCCTGTGTCCACAGTGAGGGAGCGGAGAGCAAACAGGAAGTGGGCCAGCCTATAACATGCTCAGGCCTGCCCCACTTTGTCCTGTGAGGCTCTTTCCTAAAGGTTCCATATTGGATAGAAATGGTGCCATAGTCTGGGGACCAGATCTCCAAACACAAGTTTATAAAAGAACATTTTATATGTCAAATAGCAGTTGGCCACAGCCCTACAAACTTGTTTCTGGGTCCTCTGAGCCTTCCATTGGTCCCCGTATCTGTCTTTGTGGCAGTGGTATCCTGTTTTTTTATATGTGAAACTTGGAATCGGTACAGTGCTGGCTTCAGCAACTCTCATTTTCCTCAGTAGCTGGCTTTAGATTCTCACAGTCTTTATTATTTTTATAAGAATTTTAAGGTTTTTTTTTTCTGTTCTTCTACTGTAATTTTACTTACTAGATTTCCTGTGTCAACAGTTTTCCAAAATTCGGCTTTTCCCCCCTACCCATGGATTCTGGGTTTGTTTCTGGGTTCCTGAAAGTTTTGATAATTTTGCTTTTCTTCTTTATTGGTGTCTGAGATAGTATTGCCTTCCTTTTGTCTTTTGCTCTTGGTAACTTTTCCTTCTGCTTTCTCTAGCCCATTGGTGGTGATGCAGTTTTTATTACAGTTTTTCACTTCCAACATCCTGCTTGATTTTTTTTTCAAAATGTTAACCTCTTTGCTGAATCTCTCACTCATGCTGCCGACTTCCTCACACAGGCCCTGAATTGAATTCCTTACTTCCCTAAACTGCTTGTTTGAATATTTCTTTTGAGACTATTGATCATTGTTCAATCTAGACTTTGGATTCTTTGTCTAGTATTCTGTCATCTCAGTATCCTTGGGTTTGGTTACTGCATTCATGCTCCGTTGGAGGAGTCATATTGCCTCGCCTTTTCACACTTGTTTCTGTGTTGGGATTTATGCACCCATCGGATAGATCCCTCATTGGGTTTTATTTCAAGTCCTTAGGTGATCAACCGTCCCTCGAGGGTGCCATCCTGGTGTTACTCAGAGAGGAGAAAGCAAGCTGCTGTAAGAGCAGCACCAAACCTAACCAGACATTGATCCAGTTAAGATCATTAAAGCCAATTGATATATCTCCAGTGACCACAGAAACAATTGTCAGACATGGGAGATGACTCTGCCCGTGACGTGCCACGCAGGCATGAGGGAGGACACACGTGCATATCCCCAGCACCTACATAAAAGTGGTGTACATTGTGCTGTGATGGGGCTGGAGCAAATGGTTGAGTTCCAGGTTAAGTGAGAGACCTTGTCTCAAAATAAAAGGCAACGAGTGACTGAGGAAGATGCCTAATTCCAACCTCTGGTCCCCACACACTCACAAAAAGACATGCGTAGTACACACACACACACACACACACAGAGAGAGAGAGAGAGAGAGAGAGAGAGAGAGAGAGAGAGAGAGAGAGAGAGAGAGAGAGAGAGAGAGAGAGGCAGCATTATATAGCATGAGATATAAAATTTTAAAACAAAGTAAAAGTTATTATAGTGAATGAGATTAAGAAATAAAAAGAAGGGTTAAGGAAAGGATGTTGCTTAAAATAAAGTTCAAAACTACTAAAATATAGTAAAGATAAAACATTTCTTAAAGGAAAGATGTTTTAGAAAATAACAAAGAACCGTAGTGGCTTCCTTCGCTGTCCTCTTATGCGTGGAGTGTGCCATGTGGAGAGGCCAGCTGATGGACATGCAAGCTCTTGTCTCTTTCCATTCAGCTTGTCAGTGAGCCAAGCCACTCAGCCACTTGCCCTTCAAGGCTGTATTCACCTTGAGGTCTTCCTCCCTTGCCTACCTGGAGCCACTGCTGGCCACACCGCTTTGCAGCTCGGGTCTATGGTTTGTGTGTTCTGGCTTCACTCACGTGCAAGCCCAGCGCACTGTAGCGGGATGGGAGCGAGTAAAGTAGTGTGATTGCCACTTGAGGTTCTCCTTCATTGCCTCCAGGGGATCCCCACCCCTGGGGGAAGGAAGAGGTTGTGTAAGAGGCCACTGGCCAAGCTTCAGTTTTCAGATCCAACCACCTCAAACCACAGGACCAGCAGGAGTTCTAGAGTCTAAACAGCCGAAGCTCTGGCTTAGGTTGGGAGCCCCCTGCTTGGCCAGGAGTGCTTCCCGCACTTTTCTCTCTTGTCATCTCTCTCTGTGACATTCTTGTTCTTCCTTTCTGTTTCTTGTTTCTCTGACTCATGGTCACACACAGGTGTCTCCCTCCAGAGCTCTACTCTCTAGAGCATCTTTCTGAGCCTTATTCTAAACATACTGCTTGGTTCTCTCTGTTTTTTACTAAAGAATATGTTACAGGGAGGGTGTCCCCAAACCACGAAGCAAGATTCAATCTGCCCCAACATCTTTTTGTGGTCCGTGATTTTGGATTAGGGGTGCTTAACTGATATTGTAGATGTTATAGAGTCCAGTAAATCTGAACCCTGAATGGTCACAGGCATTTTAGGGATGGTCACTCAACTTGCATACAATTTTCCATTTATCCAAAGTTTTTAAATGGCTTCCTGAATGCACCGAAAATTGTGTCACAAGCTCTGCTCTTGTTTTTCTTGGCATCTCTCAACTCTGTAAACTGCACTTTGATGATGTTTTTATAACTTTGCTTTCCTCTTAACCAATATTTCCCTCCCTTAATATAAATCCTTAGGAAAAATTAACGAGCCAACATGATGACATGAGTTTAAGGTTGTGTCCTGCATGCCTTACTGCCTCGAGCCTGCTGGTGGGACACTGTGGTGTCAAACAGTTGGCCATAGCTGCAGGTGGGAGAACCTTACTTTGCAGCAAACCTCTTTCCCCTCATCTCTGGGACCCTCCACAGTGAAGGAAGGGGTCAAGAGCTCAGTTCCAACTCCAGATGATCTCGCTAGGTCTCTAGCACCCTCATGACAGATTTGCTTTAACGAGTCTTTGCTTATCGACAGGGACTAGAAGTGTAGTGAAAGCCACTAACACTCTGTACTGGGTAGTGTTGATTGTCAGCTTGGTTAGATTAAGAACTGGTCTAAAGCCAGGCGGTAGTGCACACCTTTAATCCCAACATTTGGGAGGCAGAGTCAGGTGGATCTCTGTGAGTTTGAGGCTTGTTCTCAAACTTGTTTTACAAATTGAGCTCCAGGACAGCCAGGGCTACACAGAGAAAACCCTGTCTCAAACAAAACAACAACAACAACAACAACCCTGGTCTGTCTATGACGGTGTTTTCCTGTTAGTGAGAGGGAAGACTGACCCTGAATGGACAGTGCCATCCTACAGGTGGGTCTTAGTCTTCTGCCACCACGGGCAAGAACGGCTGTTTCTCTACCACCATGATAGGCTGAGCCTGAATAACCCTTTCATCAAGTTGCTTCTCACCACGCCTTTGTTTATAGCAACAAGAAAAGTAACTAATACGCCTCCCATCTGCCAGGACTTTACCTGCTAACCTTCAAAGTCATCAGTTCTTAGAACTTTCTCATTTGCACTCCTGAGTCCTTTCTCACTAACACAGGGGACTTGGAGGAGCAAGCGAGGCTTAAACAGACAGCTTGTGGGTGAGGCCGCTGAGGAATATGTAACTCACTTCCATTGCACTATTTAGTGTGCATATTTTAGGATTATAAATGAGTAAGATAGTAATAGTAATGTTTTATTTGCTTTGAGGATGTATCAGTACATATTTAATATGGGCAATTTGTTTTTTTTTTTATTGCTCTTTTAAGAGAATTGCATTGTTTCTTCTGATTGTTTCTTCTGATTGTTTCTTCTTCTTCTTCTACAACTTCTTCTCCTCTTCCTTCTTCTCCTCCTCCTCCTCCTCCTTCTTCTCATTACTATTAGTCATTGTCATAGTCGTAAACGTAGTATTTTATTTATGATGTTGCTACAGTCACACATGTGCCATGGTGCATGTATGGACGTCAAGTTACAACTTTGGGGAGCTGGTTCTGTCCTCCACAGCCGGGTACCTGGGATCAAACTCAGGTGGTCAGACATGTGTGGCAAGTGCTTTTACCTGCTGAGCCACTTCACCGATGCTGTCGTTGGGCCTTTGAAGACCAGCGCTTTTGATACTTCCTCCGTGTCTTTTATTCATTCACTGCTTGGTGGGCATCCGCGGTTTTTGTTTGATTACGAACAGTCAGTGTCTTTCTTCTCTTATGGATGCAGTTTCAGTTTATATATATATATATATTTTTATTTTAGTGTCTTTCTCGAGAAGCTGGTGGAAACATGAGCCTTCAGTTTCTTGGCACGGTGGTGAGTAAAAAAAAATTCTGTTTATTCTCTTACTCAGAGGGAATGTGTTTGGTTTCTCCCATGTTTCTGCCCCTTTCACTGTGGCTTTATTTTGCCATCAAATCAAGACATCCCTGTGCAAGAAGCAGGGCATGTGAGAAAAGCTTCTGTGTTGAAAATATTTCTGTTGCATCTTCTCAGAGAGGAGATGCTTTTCTAGTTTCAGTTGGTTGAGTAGTTGTTGTACTTTCTTTCCAACTGGAGATTTTCTCTGTATCCTTAAAAATAAGAGCATATCAAATAAAAACAGTGACCTTGAGTTCTTTCCCCTCAGTTTGCTTTCAAGCTTTCTCTGCTAGGTTCTTTCTAAAGATATTGAACCACAGTTTATATCTTCATTACTTTCCTGTAAATCCTGTTGTTTTATGTATTGCTGTGAAACAGTTATAAGTCACATCAAAGTGATAGTTTAAAACTAGGAAAATAACCCTCCCATACATATAAATTAAAGATAAAAAAAATACAAATGTGACTTATTTGTTATTATGTGGGTATTTTGCCTGCACATATATCTGTTTAC
This sequence comes from Acomys percivali, assembly GCA_907169655.1. Lineage (NCBI taxonomy): Eukaryota > Metazoa > Chordata > Mammalia > Rodentia > Muridae > Acomys > Acomys percivali. The sequence goes on from CAJRSG010014953.1 coordinate 13,779, forward strand.
CACATATGTACTGGTGCTTGTGGAGGCCACAGAGTCCCTGGAGTTATAAATGGCTGTGAGCCACCATGTGGATGTGTGGAATCGAACTCAGGTCATTTGGAAGAGCAGCCAGTGCGTTAAACTACTGAGCCATAAGAGCAGCCCTGTATCAGCCTGTTTTTAACGGAGGGACATTTGGCATTCTAGCAAGTAGAGGTGTGTCTTATTTATCCATGAATCTCAGTTGTAAGCTTCTTAAATTGCCTCTACCTTTTTGCTATTATAAATGTGGTATTTTTATTTTAAAATTTATTTTTAAGCACATCTAAAATATTTTTAAATTTATAAGATATATGACCTCATAAGCAGAATCATAGCTCTGATTTGTTACGGGTTTTAGAAATTTTCCCGGCTTTAGGACACCACCCACAGTGTGATGGAACGCTTATACTCTAAGTAGTATCAGTTTTGATTACTTGCTGGTTTGTTACTGTGTTTGATTATTTTAAAGTTAAACCAAACACTGTATTTAAAATTATTGAGATAATCAAATGCAGTATCACTGTGTTTGCATGAAAGTTTATAGTTATCATTGGTGCCAATTATGATTTTCAGGAAGTTGTTTAAAGGTGTCTACTGTAAGGCTACTGTTTCTCTGCTGCTTCTGTGTGTGAGCATCTGTCTGTGTTCACCTACGAAGCACAGTTGAACTGGGTGTATGTGCTGCATATATTTTACCTTCAGTGTCTGTGCTTGACTATTTTTCTGCTCCCAAAATATAGCTTATAGGATGTTTACCGCTCTAGAGAGACTGGCGCTGACAGAGCTGACTGAAGTGGTGCATTTAGCCAGTCGTAGTGCCCAATCTGAACCAGCTCCTGTCCCCTGCACCGGGGTGGGGGGGGCGGGGGAGGCGTGAAGGCGGGGGGGGGGGGGGGGGGGGGG
>CAJRSG010014962.1:2251-26415 GCA_907169655.1 Acomys percivali
TCTCTCTCTCTCTCTCTCTCTCTCTCTCTCTCTCTCTCTCTCTCTCTCTCTCCTGTGCTCAAGGTGGATCTCAGGAACCTGATCTTTCAAGAAAAGTGTGATATCCCAGAACCCTTCAAGAGGTCTGTCAGGCACAATCATGGTCATATGCAACCTTGCTGTGTGCACCTAGTGGGTAGGAACCCAAGGCAGTGTTGTATTCCGGGGTGAATCTCAAGAGAAACAGCCAGAGAAGGGTGTGTTCTGAAGGATTCCCCAAAGAGACCAGGCAGTCAGCTTACCATCCAGGCCAGCTATACTTTGAAGCCTCTTCACTGTGATGCTCAGCATCCCTGTGGGCAACAAACTTCTGGATTCTCCTGACTGACTAGCTCACCTGGCCTAACAGGGAGAATAATTTCACTGATCGGCAAGGCCCCCTATCCTGTCCTTCCCTGCCCTGTCCAGGGATCACATGTGGAAAAATAGAGAAGTCACGGGTGCCACAATGTGTGCCCTAGAAGATTGCAGGATGTGTGCTTGTGTTTGTGTATGTGTGTGTGTGTCCTGGATGGGAATCAAGGATGTGAGAGGCCACAGGCAAGGCAATAGAAGACCCAGTGTGTAGCAATTATTATGGTGTTTAGGTCAGAGGCGGTCGTCAGAAGGACGGGATGGCATGTTGAGAAGCCCTTTAGGGCTTCATCTCTGTGGCCCAAGCACAAGGTCTGCAGTTTTCCAGGGTGGCTGAGTTGAGCTCGTTAAGTTTCATGAGACCTGGTGCTTGGGACCAGTTAAGTGACAACCACATGGAAGGTTGCAGGACCCTTCCTTGGGGGTCCACTGCCAGCCTGGCACCTCAGAGCATTCAGAGCAGCCCCAATCCCGATATAACTCCCTTTGGAGCATCAGAGTGGATGCTCTCAGTAGGCGTCCAAGGATGAGAATTAGAAAACAATGGCAGGGCTGTCTTGAGGATGCTGGGATAGTGGTCTTCTCCAAGGGGCAGTCCTGTAAGTTCTTGGCTAAGTGCAGCTGGGCCCCTGGAGACACTCAGTGCTACTGGAAGGAAGGCTTCCTGTTGGAGAGAGACAAGCGTTTGCCCAGTGATCATATTCTGTATTTCACTTTGTCTCCTGGGTACTGCAGCTGAAATTGTGTGGATCACAGATGGAGAGAAAGAGGTGGAGTGAGGATGAGCTAGAGATAGACAGACAGACAGACAGACAGACAGAGAGACAGACAGGCCGAGATAGGAATAGATACAGGTGGAGAAAGAGGGAGAAGGAGACAGAGATTGACAGAGGGTGGAAGATCGCGTGTCTGTAGACGATCTGTGTTTGTACTTGTAGGTGTCTTTGTTTGCAGCCTGTAGACCAGACCCATCTTCTCTAGGGAAAAAAATTGTTTATACTATGGGTCTGGGCCCTAGAGAGAAAGGACGATAGTGCTTGGGTGTAGTTTTTTTTTGTGTGTGAATTAAAGCCTAGCACTTGGTCTCTTGGCTGTTTTTTCTTTGACTGAGCACACTCAGCTCTCTGGTCCCCTTCAAAATCTGGGGCTGCATTCTCCTTGCTGGAGGAGGCATAGGGGCACCACTGCAAGGAGAGATGCAGACTCTTGGGCCTTATTTCCTCTGAAGGCTGTTTGCCTGCCTCCCTGCACTTCCTCAAGCCTGGGGATTGGACCCAGCTCGGGAGTGTGTGTGAGGACACAGACATGAACAGTCCCCTTCCTGAAGAGGAGGGTGGGAACCTCAGTTCAAATCTCAGCCCCCTGAGTGGCAAACCAGTTCATGGAACAAACCTCGGCTTCCCCAGTGTCTGAACCCAGGGAACATTGGAAGAGAAGCCAGTGCTCTTAACTTCTGAGCCATCTCTCCAGGTCCCCTAGTGTGTACTCCTAGTGCCACAAAAAGAGATCACTTGGTTACATTTTCCCTTAAAACGATTGAAATAATATAGGGAATTTGTCTGTTTTACTTTTTCCTAGAAAAGTAATAGTTTACACTTTGAATAGTGTTCTAAGCAATAATTTTATTTTATAATAATTATTAGGTTCCAAAGCGTGGTTCCTGTTTTGCCAAAGGGGGAATCAGAAGTGTTTTGGGCTCTTCTGTTGAACTTAGTAAAAAAGGTGAGTTTCATATGTGTTGAGCTTTTTTATAGTATATGCTCTTTTATATTTGTAAACATTGTTTTCGAATGCTTTGATTATTTTTTTATTACAAAGTTAAATTCATTCATTCTTTCTTTATTTTTTGTTTTTTGAAACAAGGTTCCTCTGTGTAGCCTTCGTTGTCCTTGACTCAACTTGTAGACCAGGGGCGACTCAAACTTGCAGACCTCTGCCTCTCGAGTGCTGGGCTTAAAGGCGTGCATTAGCACACCCGGCCAATATTTGTAATTTAAGTGGCAATGAATATCAATAAACTTTCCAGTAAGGCAAATATATATATGTACGGGGGCATCCACTTGCCAAAAGCAAGGGTTCAGGAAAATTTTAGAGAATTCTTAAAAATATCTGAATCTTTAGAAACCAGGTGTTTGATCACGTGACAGCAGTAGCATTTCTTAGTTCTCCATCCAGGAGAATTAGTATTGACAAAATATTCCCTTGGCATGTTGTCACACTGCACTTATTAGCAGAGGTTAGCTTTATTCATAGCATATATACTCAGAAATTGATGTCAACCTTAGCCACAGTTTGTCACCCAAATAGGTCTCACACCCTTTTTACAATTATAAATGCTGCAGAATGAAAGCTATTTGATTGAATCTAAATTTTTATGTTCTGTGTTAGTGACCACAGGGTGAAATCCAAGCTGTTGTTCATAGTTGTTGGTGAACCTGAGACTATAGCAAACTCTGTAAAAGTAGTTCTACACTTTCCTATTAAAGAGCTATAGCTCTTTAATAGATTTTCTTACTTTGTGGTGACTCCCCCAACCATAAACTTATTCTTGTTTCTACTTTATAATTGTAATTTTGATGCTATGAATTGTCATGTAAATACTTTTGCTATATAGTCATTTGCAGATTATCTTAGCTATCATGTTGAGCTAAGAAGAGCCATTTAAATATTGACCTATGGGCTTTCAAACTGCCAGTAGGAAATGGAGAGAGGGCAGGAATATAGAGTAGATTTAAAAAATGAATTTTAAGCTGAGTGGTGTATCACATGCCACATAGTCCCAGCACTCAGGATGCAAAGGCTCACAAGCCTTATCTACAAAGTGAGTCCAGGACATCCCAGGCTACACAGAGAAACCCTGTTGAAAAACATAATTGAGTAGGGTGCACACCTTTAATCCCAGCACTAGGGAGGCAGAGGAAGGCGGATCTTTGTGAGTTTGAGGCCAGGCTAGTCTACAAAGAAAATCCAGGACAGCCAATGCTGTTACACAGAGAAACCCTGTTCCTAAAAAGAGAGAGAGAAAAAAAGAGAAAACACACAAAAATTTAAACATATGGAAAATTACTAACATGGCATATAAGAAAACTGAAAACAATATGAATGCTGTAAGTTTAGGCTTATCTACATATGTCTAAGTAGGGGAGTGTGTTAGAAAGCATTTTCTATAACATAAGATACTTTTAAGGTTGAATTCATATAAATGTTAAATTGTGATATATATATTAAATATTATATTAAAATTTAAAAGTGCTTTTTGGATAGGTATATAATTGTATATTTGCTTATGTTTAGGTTTAAAGCATGGAGAAATAGTTTGTTTTAAATTATTTTAGCACAAATTACCAAACATACCATTACATTAATTAGAATGCCAGCAAATCAAGGATATATGATGGTGGAAGCCGCCGAATTTCTTTGATGAATATACTACATGTGTGTTTCTAGTAAGTTAAGCTTTCATAGTTGCCTTTTTAATGCAGAAAAGGAGTTCTTTTTACTTTTTCAAAAGGAACAGATATGTTTTGAAATATGGAGCCTTTTGTTTTGGAGCAACTACAGAAAAGAAATAAAAAAGTGTGGATTTTACTTCTGTCCAGAAGTATAGCGTTAGCATAGAATGAATTATTTTGGTGTGTGTGTCTTCCATATATGTGTGAACACCATGTGTGGTGTGTGTATAGGTGTAATCAATATTTTTCATTTTATTTTTACATATGAGAATAGATATCTTGGTAAGTAGTTTAAGTGTGATATCAAGGGAGTTCCAGGGAGCTTACTATTTCCCCCAGCACGTCGTTTACATATTATTTTTATATGAATCAAGGAAAGAAACTCAGGTTGTAAGGCTTATAAACTATGCTTGTTACTACCCAAGTTCTAGAATGGATACTTTTTAAAAAACACTTTCTCCAATATTATGTATAACAATTCTTTTTTCTTCTTTTTCTTCTATGAGAAAAGATTTCTTTGTAGCCCTCGTTGTCCTAAAACATAACTGTTAGGCCAGGCTGGCCTCCAGCTCTGCTTCACAAGTGCTGTGATTAAAGGCATGTGCTACCAGTGCTACATACAATTGTCCTTTATCAAGACTTTCTAAGGAGTATATTCTTGTTGTCTTTTAATGAATCTGTGTTAATACATATGACTTTTTAAAAAAATTCATTCATTTATCTATTTATTGTGGTTTTTAGAGACAGTCTTTTTCTTTGTAGCCTTGGCTGTCCTGGACCCACTTGTAGACCAGGATGGCCTTGAACTCACATAAATCTCCCTGTCTCTACCTCCCATAGTGCTGAGATTAGAGGTTTGCACCACTATGCCTGGCCTTAATTTTATTTGAATTACATGTATGCATGTATGTCTTTATAGGGGTCTATGCATGTTATGGCATGTATTCATGGAGGACAAAAGAGGTTATAGCTCTGGATCTAGAGTTACAGGTGTTGGTGAATCACTGGGGTGATTGGGATTTGAACTTGTGCCTTTGCAAAAACAATACATTCATTTTCTAACTGATGAGCTATTTCTCCAGTCACTGTAGGCTGATCTTAATTCAGAAGATGCCACATACTTAGATACAGGGCATAATGTAGACTCTTGAACATGAACGAAAACTAAATGATATTTAGTAATGATCACGCTGAGTTCATAATAGCTTTTCCTTATTTTGCGGTTCATGTGAAGTAGAGACATTTTTTTTTTTACTATTTATTTATTTTATGTATATGTGAGTTCTATCTGCCTGTACACCTGCAGTCCAGAAGAGGGCATCAGATCCCATTATAGATGATTGTGAGCCACCAAGTGGTTGCTGAGAATTGAACTCAGGACCTCTGGAAGATCAGCAGTCAGTGCTCTTAACCACTTAGCCATCTTTCCAGATTGAGATGAATTTTACAAAGTAGACCTTTGGCATGTAATATATTTATACATTTGGAGGATTCTTCATCATCGCCATTCTATTTTTGCATGGCATCTTTGGTTAATTATTATCTGTCTACATTACATCTGGATATCACGTGTCCCCCTTCTCCATATCCCTCCCTCTCATCTCATCTCCTGTACACCACTAACCAACCTACCCTTCTTCTCAGATAAGGGGAGGCCTAACTGGACATCACCAACCATTTCATAGCAAGTTGCATCATAATAGGCTCATCTTCTGCTAAGGGTAGATAAAGCAGACGTGTTAGTTGATAGGGATCTAAAGGCAGGCAATATAATCTCCATTCTCTGCTTTTTTTGGCAAGAGAATATTTGTATTCAAATTTATGAGAGTGTAATCATACAGTTGAACTCCAATTACCTGTTGGTACTGCTTGTTTGAAGTGAACTTCACTACTTTTTTATTGGTCTATGACATCATGAATCTTTTGGTTCTAAAAACAACCTTTGAATGGATCTACCATGTGCTGTGGTTGAAATAAAATATCGTCAACACTATTGTAGGTAGATGTCCTGGTCTTTGTAATCTTTCTTTAGAAATGTTTCGGTGCATAATTAAAACTTAGCAAAGCAATCTCACAATAGTGATTTAATATCTATGATAGGCTACAAATGGTCACATCTATAAAACAATAATTTACTAAAATAATAATATTAACCCATACTTGTTTGACGTTCAAACCTTGTATTTCAGAGAAAGAAGATTATAATAGAAAAAACTTCCTATAGTACAATTCATAGGTCCCATTTTTCTTTATATTTTCCAACTCTGGACTTATTTATCTGATTTAATAGTGAGAAGTTATTCTAGTTTATAATTGGTCTGTACTGAGTGGATTATAATTATCTTTAGAGTGTTGAAGCAGTGTGATAGCAAGCAGGTTTGCCCATGGAACCTATTTTGTAATTGAGAGTCATGAAGCTAGATCTGAACATGAGAGAAAATCATCAAGATTTAGTCATCTATTTGAAGAGAATAACAAGAAATTGTTAGCATATCTGATTACATCCCACTTTAAAAAATCTGAAAGAATGTCTAGTGAATAACTCTAAATTAGAATAAATATAGGAAAGCTGTCCAGCTGTTATATGATAAAATAATGAATATTTATTGTTCATCTAGTCCAGTTAATTAATATATCATTGTATTTATTACTATGATTTTAGTGATATTAAATAGTCATGTAGTAATATATTCTCATAGTAGGAACAGAGGCACGGAGGATGCAGCTATCACAGTTTTTTCTCTACTCCATTATAAAAGACATAAAGATAAGTTAGCCTTGTTTACCTTAATCTATTTTAATATATCTGTATATAACTTCACCAATTTTATCATATCAATATTCACACAGTATGAGTTGCATGTATGATATATTAATTTCACATCATATTCCAACACTGATTTCTTGATGTATGTCTTCAAAAATATCAGACTAAGAGGATAAGGAATGATCAACACTGATGATTCACAATCATGCAAAGAGAGGAACTGCTTAAATGTGTCATTATTACAAACTCTCTCCAGGTAGTGCACTGCTCTGAGTCTGTAGAGGCAGAAAGAATCGAGAAAAAGACAGCAACTCTCTTACCTGCTGCAGCCTGTTGCATTTTTGCTTCTTGGAAGCCCTGAGATGAACCATCCATATGCTGACCCAGGTATTGACGTTAATTGTATGGATGGTGGTCACTTATATTCCTGTTTAACTTATAAGAAAATATGAGTGTCTGAGAATATGAACTCACCTTACTCATTAGATTTCATAAATTTCTGATTTTACATGCTTGTAGTGCTTCAAAGTTATTATTAATTAGGAAATTATACATTTTCCATGATATGTTCAATTTCTTTTACTCATTAGTGTAATTTAGCCATTTATACGACTTACATAGAATACTTGTCAAATAAAAGTTCACTGTCATAGGTGATTTCAGTTATGAGTTTTAATAACTACAGCCAGAAGTGTGAAAGGACTATACTCTTCAGTTTTTCAACCCTATAATCTCTTGGGTCTAATTTATTATGTATTGCCATTGTAGGAGTTATTTCACACAATGTGACTTCTGTCTTGGCAGTAAGTGCCAATAATTTGCAGAAATTTTCTAGTGTGCAGACACAGAATATATGTTGTTGGTTCAAAGCTTATCATCCATCTACAACTCCCAAGAAGATTAAAAAAGAGAATTAGTGATGAAAAGAAAACAAAAAGTATGTAGTACTGAGCATTTGTACTGTGGAAAAATGGACATTTCTTCACCATAAAATAGCCAGAGTTGAAAGAGTAAGTAAAAGGTACTTTTAAAAAATTATCTCCTCACTGGGCTCTATTATTATTAAAAACCCCTGTCAGCTGCCTTCCAGAAGATTCCATATGAGAAATTACTATCTTAAGCAGTTATGACCAGAGAAACTTCTCTCAACTTGACACTGTGGAATTACTTGGGATTGAGAGTTGTACAAGATTCACACTTTAATGCAATGAAACAATGGTCTAGTGGGACCAGCACGACCACAAATCTCACTAAAAATTCATAGTGAAAATTAATGCTTCATTCATATAGCATTAGAAGCATATTGCACTATTGAATTGGGATTCATGAAAATAAGGTCTGTTACATAGGAGAAAATGAATGGGACCATAGGCAGTTTCCCTCATTTTCCTACTTTGCATATGTAGACTTCTGGTCTCCTACTTTTTCACACTCGTATTTAGCATGAGAAAACTGGTACTGTAATATTGTTTTCAGTGTACACTTGGTCAAAATTTAACTACTCCATAAAGACTTGCACATCCATATCATAGTCACTAGTCCTAAAATACCTATAGCATTCAAAGCCAGTAGGAATCCAGATCTTGTGCTAGTATAATCAGACTTGCCTAATTCAACCCTGATAATAAAACCATAGAGCACACTGTGTGCATTAGTAAGATAATTTTGTGTCAGGGTAGTGTTTTCCACGGAAAATTTAGTTGGTCTTAAACAAGGTATACCTCTGGCCCTGTGTTGAGCCAACCACACAAGTTAGCTGCCTAGCATAAGTCTACGGAGTTGTAATTCACTACCTTTGTCAATTTTAACCAGAGGATGTTCTAAAACCTGCAGAGTGTGCAATGGTCTGATGGTTGAAGTTTGTATAGGATTCTCATTTCCATGGTCCTGGGATACAGCTCTTGTGGAATTGGAAGCATATCAATGCTCAGGGACTGTACATGTATAAAGATGAATAGAACTACATATTTAGCAAGAAGAGAGGCCAAATCCACAGATTATAAAAAGAGGCAGTTCCTCAGTCCTGTCGCTATGCAGTTGTAAAATCCTAACATGAAAATTGTTGAAAGAACTCCTGCTGACATCTCTAATTCAAGCTCAAGTTTGACCCACAATTCAATCAGTCTTCCTTCCAGATACTGATGCTCATGGTCTCACATAATGTAGAAGACAGATGTATGAAGCTTCCAGAGTCCAATAAAACACGTTCATCAACAAATGCCTACTCTAATCAATGGCTTAAAACTTTGTTGAAATTAGTACCTAGTGGAAAATCCATCCTGTTGAAGCTCCATCTGAGAACTTGAGTTTCTCAAACTCATGTTAAAATTCTCAAGGGCAAAGAAATCCTCCATGAGACATTAAACAGTTTACCTATAGCCTCAGCTTGTTTCATCAACTACCATATCGTGGGAGGTAGTTCCAGAGTCAGGCTATCTTCTGAGGCATTGATTATGGCTTAAAATCAACATTTCATCATCTATGACCATGTTTTAAGAGCAATTTTTATCTGTACTTGGGTTGAACAAATATCTCATATGAACTTAGGTCATTTGTGTTTGAATTATCTTACAGAATATGAACTATTTGTACACACATAGGAATATTAATTCATCTGTTTTAATCACATTAATACATTGATATGTTTGAAGTTAAATATAAACCTTACAAAATTTAGTTAATTGGATCATTTAAAGTAAATACAGCTTGTTAATTTATAATATTGATGAATCCCCCATAAATGAATCCATTCATAAAATACTACACATATTTAAATGACGTATATCCATAAAATTTCAGTAGTTTTTTGTATGGACATTAAGTAAATATTTTAGAGGTAATTTTTGGTTTACATTTTATCAATAGAATCCCCAGCTACAGATTCTTTATGGGAGCAATATTTTAGACCAAACTCCTATAAAGGATAATGTGACGATGGAAAATATTTCACATACTCTATTACCATAAACATATTGACCAGAGAAAGATTTGTCCTCTTAAAGCCTTAATCCCATCTTCCCACAATGGATTCAAATGGCAATGCCTTTTCCCACAAAACACATACCCTCAGGTCTCACTATACTCCATGTCTCCTTTGCTCTTCAGATATTCTCTTCCTAATGATTGTCTTGTAATTTTTCGACAGGGATCAAATTTGGGTTTTTTGGTGAGATATTTTTGTTGGCATTATGAACTGTGGAATTAGTGATATGAACAACAACATCACAGCATGTAGTGAATATTAATAAGAGCAATGCAGAATTAATGGAACAGAGGTGTAATATATTTATTAATAATCATGACAAATAAGGGATTAGCTTCAGATTTAAAAGTATCTATAATGTATAATCCATGAAAAGCAGAAAGACTACCAACAAAATAAACTTCATATAGAATATATCTTAAACTTTCCAATATTCTACCACAATAAACTATATAGAACATTATGCAACAGGCTTGTCTTAGCATAGATATTAGTACTATTATCCTGGATTAAATCCTTACATTTTAAAACATTATTTCTTTATTTAGTTTTTACATGAATTCTTTAGCACAACTAATCAATGGCATCAGATTAAAATAGCATGAAGCGGTCTTTCTTATTTTATTTTCCAAATAATTATGTAATAAAAATATAGAGAGTATATTGTGGTAAAACTTTTCCAACTTCTACCAAGTATTAGGAGTCCTGGTATGGGTTTTTTGAGAATAGCTATGATTTCAATGTTGTTTAAATACTTAGAAGCATTTTTCTGACTTAAAAACCATTTTTCTCAAATGAACTCTGGGATAGTAATTCCCTATCAAGTTAGACTCTTATAGGAAATCTCTATGTGCTCTAATGTTTTAGCTTGTCCTAAAGTAGTGTGCCTCCAGTTTGCATGATCTGATGTCTTTGAAGATATGATTTCTGGGTAAAGGACATTGCATTCTTTACATTAATAAGGTATGAATTGGGTATGTATTCTGCGGTGGGCTTGAAGAGTTTAGGACTCCCAAATGTATTTCCTATATTAAACTTATAAGGTTGCTTTCTAGTATGGATTCTTTGAAGAACTTGGAGAGGTGAAGTCAAGGTAAAACACTTGCCACAGTCTTTACATTTGTAATTTTTCTTTCCAGTGAGGTTTCTGTAGTGAATTTGATGACTTGAGGAGTTGGTAAAGGGTTTCCCACATTCTTTAATTCTGTAAAGTTTTTCTCAGGTATGGATTCTTTGATGAACTTGGAAAGGTGAGGATGAAGTAAAGAATTTCCAAGATCACTCTATTTGTAAGGTTTCTCCCCAGTATGAATTCAGAGGTGAGCTTGAAATGATGAGTACTATATAAATGATTTACAACCCTTATTATATTTATATGATTTGTCTCAGCTTTGTGTTCTTTGATGACTTTGGAGAGGTGAATATTGCATAAAGGATTTCCCACACTCATTACAGCTGTAAGGTTTTTCTCAGGTATGGATTCTTTGATGAACTTGGAAAGGTGAGGGTGAAGTAAAGAATTTCCCAGATTCACTATATTTGTAAGATTTGTCCCCAGTATGAATTCAGTGGTGAGTTTGAAATGATGAGTACTGTGTAAATGATTTACCACCCTTATTATATTTATATGATTTGTCTCCGCTATGGGTTCTTTGATGACTTTGGAGAGATGAATATTGCATAAAGGATTTCCCACACTCATTACAACTGTAAGGTTTTTCTCGAGTATGGATTCTTTGATGAACTTTAAGATTTGAGGACACTGTAAATTATTTCTCACAGTTATTACATTTACATGGTTTGTCTCACATATGAATTATTTCATGAATTTGGAGATTTGAGTACTGGGTAAATAATTTTCCACACTCTTTACATTTTAAGGTTTAGCTCCAGTATGGATTCTTTGATGACGTTTGAGAGTTGAAGACTGAGTAAAGGATTTCACACAGTCATTACATTTGTAAGGTTTTTCTCCAGTATGGATTCTTTGATGACCTTGGAGAGTTGAAGACTGAGTAAAGGATTTCCCACACTCATTACATTTGTAAGGTTTAGCTCCAGTATGGATTCTTTGATGACTTTGTAGAGTTGAAGAGAGAGTAAAGGATTTCCCACACTCATTACATTTGTAAGGTTTATCTCCAGTATGGATCCTTTGATGACGTTGGAGAGTTGAAGACTGATTAAAGGATTTCCCACACTCATTACATTTGTAAGGTTTATCTCCAGTATGTATTCTTTGATGACATTGGAAAGTTGAAGAGCAAGTAAAGGATTTCCCACACTCATTACATTTTAAGGTTTATGTCCAGTATGGATTCTTTGATGATCTTGGAGATTTGAAGAGCAAGTAAAGGATTTCCCACACTCATTACATTTGTAAGGATTATCTACAGCATGGATTCTTTGATGACGTTGGAGAGTTGAAGAGTAAGTAAAGAATTTCTTACACTCATTACATTTGTAAGGTTTATCTCCAGTATGGATCCTTTGATGACTTTGGAGTGTTGAAGAGCAAGTAAAGGATTTCCCACAGTCATTACATTTATAAGGGTTTTCTCTAGTATGGATTCTTTGATGATGTTTAAGTGTTGAGGACTGTCTGAATGGTTTCTCACAGGTATTACATTCATACAGTTTATCTCCAGTATGGATTTTTTCATAACCTTGGAGAATGGAGTAATGGGTAACGGCATTCCCACACTCACTATATTTGTAAGGTTTTTCTTCAGTGTGGATTCTTTGATGATCTTTCAGTGTTGAGGACAGTCTAAAGGATTTCTCACAGTTATTATATACATATGATTTGTCTCTAGTATGAATTATTTGATAAACTTTGAGGTTTGAGTTCTGGGTAAAAGATTTCCCATACTCATTACACTTGTAAGGTTTTTCTCCAGTGTGGATTCTTTGATGAACTTGGAGATTTGAGTACCGGGAAAAGGATTTCCCACACTCATTACATTTGTAAAGTTTGTCTCTCATGTGGATTCTGTAGTGAACATGAAGACTTGAGGAGTTGGTAAAGGATTTCCCACACTCACTACATTTGTAAGGATATTCTTGAGAATGAATACTTTGATGATCCTGGAGAACAGAGGATGAGGTAAATGATTCCCCACATTCATTACATTTTTGACATTTTTGTCCAGTGTTAATGCTGTGTTGAGCTTGATGTTTTGAGGACTGTGTAAATGATTTCTTCCTCTTAGCACATTTATAAGTGTTATGTCCACTGTGGATTCTTTGATGATCTTGAAGTTTTGAGGACTTGGTAAATGATTTTCCACACAGATTACATTCATAAAATTTGCATCCCATACATATTCTGTGTTGACCTTTAGTTTCCTTACAAAATATTTTCCTATTTCTGTGCAGAAGAGAATAGTATTTCAAAAGTTGTTGTGAACTTTTTCCCTGCTGAGCCTCCAATTGTGAAATTATGAGTGTCACAGACTGAGTTCTCTCAGGAGTAGCCAGAGCTTCTTGATCGTTTGTTTCAGAAATGAAACACATGTATTTTTCATACAGATCTTTTCCATAATGACATGTTTTATGAACTTCACTGTCATGTGAATATTCCCAGAACATCTTTCTATCCAGCTCTGAAAGGCCATTACAAGCCAATATTCTTGGTATTTCTTTCAGGAAAGAATCATGGGTACACTCCTTTGGGAATTGCTTCTTGGTATGGTTAGAAGAAAAAACTGAAACAAATAAAAGCATATCATTATCTGATATTTCAGACGCATATTAATGTAATATAGGTATATATTTCATAAACTGGCATCAAACTAGGGATCATGGCAAAATGGTACACCACAGAACTACAGCAATTTTTTTCAAGGAAACGAATATCCTGATCATAATGGATGTCAGAAGATATCTCATGAAACTATCATACATTTTGTAATATATATTAATGTCTTCATTAAGTATTCGTTGGAACAAGAAGAACACTATGTTGGGCAGATCTGCGCCGAGGGGTTCTGCTCGATATATGTCATCAACAAAGGAAAACATGTGTAGTCATCATCAAACCCCTACCCAGACCATGCCAAGGGACAGGATATTCTCCACAGTTAACTGGAGACAGGGGACAGACTTTCACATGAACTGTGGTGCCCCTTAATTGGCCATGTCTCCTTGATGGGGAGTCCCGATGGCACTCGGGGGAAGGATAGCAGACTACCAAAAAGAAATTTGATAACATAGCATCATATTCAAGGGGAAGAGGTCCCCATCAGTCACAGTCATAGGGAAGGGGAATGGGGTGAAAGCGGGTGGAAGGGAAGAATGGGAGGATGCATGGGATTGGATAGCAATTGAGATGTAATATGAATGATTTTATTTTTCAATAAAAAAAAAACAACGCGGGATTCCAAGATGGCGCCGACCAATAAGACACATATCTGAGCTACTCCGAGGAGACCGGGGACATAAATGGAGCAACAGATTGCTGGACATTGAGAACTGTAGGTGGAGTGGGGCACCAAAGGCCGCAGACCAAACAGGGGGCCTACCCCCAAGGGACAAGCAACATCCCGGAGGTGCTTAACGCACTCCACAAACTCTGGAACGGAATCTACATGAAAACTGAAGCCTGCATATAAAGCACAGGCTCGCTGTTTGGGGAGAGGATTCTTCAGAATCCCCAGCCTGAGGAGTCTCAGTGAGGAGGGTGAATCTGCCCTAGGATTCCTCCTTCCTCACCACCCCAAACAGTGGAGGTCACCCACCTAGGCCGTTTGGAAGCACAGGCTGCAAGACCCAACAGAGACAGCTAAAGTGGGACTGCAGCTCGCTGGCCATCTGGGGCCCAACTTAACACCGATCACAGCGGATTGAGCCTGTAAACAGCAGCAGTGAGAAATCAGCTTGGATTGCACCCACAGACCTATAGGGAAACGTGGTTCTTGCCTAGCACGATAGCTGCGCATCAGAGGCCTGTCATAAGATCTGGTTCTCCAGGGGGGACACCCAGAGCTCTGCAACCCTATTGTTCCTACCCAGCCTAGCCGCAAGGCACTGGCCCTGCACTCCTTGAATGAGAGAGCCTACCTAGGGCTCCTGACCCGAGAAAGCCAGGCACTCTTACATTACAGGAGACAAAACGTGGGTCTTGCTTGTAGTATCTAATTGCTGACCAAGAGCCAACTTGGTGCCTCCAGGCATATAATTCTGGAAGAGGTTGTACACTTTCACAGGGTATAGAGACAGACCTAAAAGACAGCTACACCTCCAGAAGATCTGATTTACCTTGGGTGTTGACTACAAAGCCACAGGAAGGACAGACGGCTGGGATCAACCTACACAACCAGAACGTTTGTGTGCAGACCTTAGTCTAGGTCCCAAACCTGCTGATCTGAATTACAGCAGTAAAGTCCAAACAGAAATCTACTTTGGCTGACTCAGCCTGGAGCCCACAGTGCAGAGGAAAATTACCAGGAGGGAAACCGGATCACCTACCTGTTCCACGGAAATACTCCCTGATACCCACAGGCAAGAACATCTGGCCTATAATCAGTCATCAATTAACCACTCTCAACCAATGACTTTCACTACAAAATATCTTCCAACATGAGAGCCATCAAAATGACAAGAGGACAGCAAAAGAATGCTAACAAAAACCAAAACAGTTTGGCATCTCCGGATCCCAGCATGCCCAATGAAAACAACCTGGAGAACCTAACAGCAATGGATAGTCAAGAAAATGACCTCAAGTTCTTAGTAAAGAAGATGATACTGGAAGAAACAAATAAAATCTGTTAACAAATGCAGGAGGAGGCAAACAAGAGGGCTGAAGAGTTAAAAGAGTCATATAAAGAGGCACTTGAAGAATTTCAGAAAAATATAAACATCCAGATGAAGGAAATCATTAAAACAGTCCAAGACATGAAGATAAAAATGGAAGCTATGATACAGAAACACAAAGAAAAAAAACACAATCAAGAGGCATCAGAGAAGAAAGCAAGCATCTCAGAGGTGGCCTTATCTAACAGAGTGCAGGAAATGAAAGAACGAATATCGGGACTTGAAGATACAATTGCAGAACTGGAAACAACCATCCAGCAAAATGCTGAATCTGAAAAGTTCCTGACACAGAGCATTCATGTAATAAAAGACAACATGAAAATATGAAACTTGAGAATAATAGAGATAGAGGAAAGAGTAGGCAACCGACTCCACAGTCCAGAAAATATCTTTAATCGAATAATAGAAGAAAAATTTCCCCAATTTGAAGAAGGAGAAGCATACGAGCATACAAGAGGCCTACAGAACACCAAATAGAATAGACTTGAAAAGAAAATCTTCCTGCCACATAATAATAACAACACAAAATATACAGAACAAGGAAAAATATTAAAAGCGGCAAGAGAAAAAGGCCGAGTAACATATGAAGGCAAAATTATCAGAATTACTCTTGACTTCTCAGCAGAGACCATGAAAGCCAGCAGGGCCTGGACAGAAATTCTGCAAACCCTAAGAGAACACAGAGACCAGGCAAGACTAATATATCCAGCAAAATTATCAATAACCATTGATGGAGAAGACAAGATATTCCATGACAAAAACAAATTCAAACAGTACCTAGCCACAAATCCGGCTTTACAGAAGTTAATAGAAAGAAAACTCCACCCCAACTCATCAAACTACAACCAAACTGCATAGGAAATAGGTAATTACACCATTGCAAAATCACAACCTCACAAAATCTTGATTGTTACAAATACCAAGAATGAAGGGACTTACCAATCATTGGTCATTAATATCTCTCAACGTCAGTGGTCTCAATACTCCAATAAAAAGACACACATGAACTGAGTGGGTGCAAAAACATGACCCAACATTCTTCTGCATTCAAGAAACACATGTCAACCACAAGGACAGACATTGTCTCAGAGTGAAAGGTTGGGGAAAAATATATCAAGCAAATGGTCACAAGAAAAAAAGCTGGGGTAGCCATTCTAATATCTAATAAAATAGTATTTCAACCAAAATTAATCAAAAGAGATAAGGATGGAAACTTTGTACTCGTTAAAGGTAAAGTCAACCAAGAAGACATCATGATTGTGAACATCTGTGCTCCTAATACAAGGGCTCCCACATTTGTAAAAGAGTTATTAACAAAGCTTGCCCCACTCATTAATACCCACACATTAATTGTCAGAGACTTCAATACCACACTTTCACTCAAGGATAGGTCTTTGATTAAAAAATTAAGCTGAGAAATAACCTCATTAGCCAATGTCATGAGTCAAAATGATTCAAAACATATCTACAGAACTTTCCACCCAAACGCAATGGAGTATACCTTTTTCTCAGCATCCCATGGAACATTCTCTAAAATTGATCACATAGTTGGTCATGAAGCAAACCTCAACAGATACAAGAAGATTGAAATAACACCTCGTATCTTATCAGATCACCATGGTCTAAGGCTGGACTTCAACAACAACAGAAATAACAAAAAGCATACTAACACATAGAAACTAAACAGCTTTCTACTTAATGACACATGGGTCACAGAAGAAATAAGCAAAGAAATAAAAGACTTCCGGAAATTCAATGAAAATGAAGGAACAACATACCCAAGTTGTTGGACACATTGAAAGCAGTGCTAAGAGGAAAATTCATAGCACTAAGTGCCTTTAAAAATTAAATGGAATCTTCTGACATAAACAACTTAACAACACATCTGGAAGGTCTAGAAAAAAAAGAAGCAGAAACACCCAAGAGGAGTAGACGCCTACAAATAATCAAACACAGGGCTGAAATCAATAAATTAGAAACAAAGAGAACAATCCAAAGAATCAACAAAATCAAGAGCTGGTTCTTTGAGAAAATTAACAAGATAGACAAACCGTTAGCCAATCTAACTAAAAGACAGAGAAACACTATCCAAATTAACAAAATCAGAAATGAAAAGGGAGACATAACAACAGACACCGAAGAAATACAAAAAATCGTAAGATGGTACTTCAAAGGCATTTATGCCACAAAATTTGAAAATTTAAAGGAAATGGAAAAATTTATTGACCGATTCCATTTACCAAAATTGAGCCAAGACCAGATAAACAAATTAAATAGCCCTATTTAGCCTATAGAAATAGAAGCAAACATTGATAGTCTCCCAACAAAAAAAAAAGCCCAGGCCCAGATGGTTTCAGCGCAGAATTCTACCAGACCTTCAAAGAGGACCTAATAATAATACTATTCAAGCTATACCGAAAGAGAGAAATGGATGGAACATTACCAAATTCCTTCTATGAGGCCACAGTCATATTGATACCTAAACCTCACAAAGATCCAACAAAAAAAGAGAATTTCAGACCAATTTCTCTTATGAACATTGATGCAAAAATACTCAACAAAATACTCCCAAAGCGAATACAACAGCATATCAAAGACATCCTTCAACATGACCAGGTAGGATTCATTCCAGGCATGCAGGGATGGTTTAACATACAGAAATCCATCAATGTAATCCATCATATAAACAAACTGAAAGAGAAAAACCTCATGATCATCTCTTCAGATGCAGAAAAAGCATTTGACAAAATCAAACACCCATGAATGTTTAAAGTTCTGGAGAGATCAGGAATACAAGGCACTTATCTAAACATAATAAAGGCTCTATACAGCAAACCAACAGCCAACATTAAATTAAGTGCAGAGATACTCAAGAAAATCCCTTTAAAATCGAGAATCAGACAAGGCTGCCCACTTTCCCCATATCTCTTCAATATAGTTCTTGAAGTTCTAGCCAAAGCAATAAGACATCAAAAGGAGATCAACGGGATCCAAATGGGAAAGTAAGAAGCCAAATTATCCCTATTTGCAGATGATATGATAGTGTATATAAATAACCCCCCAAATTCCACCAAAGGACTCCTACAGCTGATAAACACCTTCAGCAAATTGGCAGGATACAAAATAAACTCAAAATAGTCAGTAGCTTTCCTGTATACAAATGACAAACAGGAGGGGAAGAAATTAGGAAAACTACTCCCTTCACGATAGCCACAAACAATATAAAATATCTAGGAGTAACTCTAACCATGCAAGTGAAGTACTTGTTCGAAAAAAACTTCAAACCTCTGAAGAAAGAGATTGAAGATGACATCAGAAGATGGAGGGACTTACCTTGTTCATGGATCAGGAGAATCAACCAAAAGAAACTTACAGATTCAATGCCATCCCTATCAAAATACCTACAAAGTATTTTGAAGATATTGAAAGATCAATTCTCCAATCCATATGGAGAAACAAAAAACCCTGAATAGCAAAAACAATCCATTACAATAAAAGATCCTCTGGAGGAATCTCCATACCTGATCTCAAGCTGTACTATAGAGCAACAGTAATTAAAACAGCATGGTACTGGCAAAGCAATAGGCTGGTAGATCAATGGAATCGAATCGAATCCACACACATTTGCTCAGTTGATTTTTGACAAAGAAGCCAAATCTATTCAATGGAAAAATGATAGCATCTTCAACAAATTGTGCTGGTCTAACTGGATGTCTACATGTAGAAAAATGCAATTAGACCTTTATTTGTCTCCATGCACAAAGCTCAAGTCCAAGTGGATTAAAGACCTCAACTTAAAACCAGAGACATTAATTCAGTTAGACGAAAAAGTGGGGAAGAGCATGGGACACATAGGCACAGGAAACAACTTCCTGAACAGTACACCAACAGCCCAGGCCTTAATGTCAACAATTAATAAATGGGACCTCATGAGGCTGCGAAGCTTCTGTAAGGGTGGAGATACTGTCAAGGGAACAAAGTGACAGCCTACAGACTGGGAAAAGATCTTCTCCAACTCTTCATCTGACAATGGTTTAATATCCAAAATATATAAAGAACTCAAAAAATTAAACACCACAAAACCAAACAACCCAATTGCGAAATGGGGCTTGGAACTTAACAGAGAATTCTCAACAGAGGAATATCAAATGGCCAAGCAACTCTTAGAGAAATGCTCGTCCTCGTTAGTCATCAGAGAAATGCAAATCAAAACGACACTGAGATTCCATCTTACACCCATCAGAATGGCTAAGATCAAATATTCAAGCGACACCTTATGCTTGAGAGGATGTGGGGAGAGAGGAACACTCCTTCATTGTGGGTGGGAATGCAACCTAGTACAACCACTTTGGAAATCTATCTGGCACTTTCTTAGAAAAATTGGAATAGGGCTTCCTCAAGACCCAGCTATCCCACTCCTGGGAATATACCCAGAAATTGCTCTACCATACTACAGGGACATATGCTCAACCATGTTCATAGCTGCTTTATACATAATAGCCAGAACATGGAAACAGCCTAAGTGTCCCTCATTAGAAGAATGGACTAAGAAACTGTGGTACATTCACACTATGGAATACTACTCAGCTATAAAAAACATGGAATTGCAGAAATTTGTGGACAATTGGATTGATCTATAAATTATCATAATGAGTGAGTTCACCCAGAAGCAAAAAGACACAAACGGTATATACTCACTTATATCAAAACACTAGTCCAAGGGATACGTATCATGAAAAATTTTACTTACCAGGAAAAGTGGGTCAGAGGAGAGGTCATCCTATTGAGACTTTAGGCGAGAGTAGCATGGAAGAATGGGGAAATAGTATGAACCACAGGGTCCTGGAAACTTACAAGAAGAACTTTATGACAGGCAGATGCCCGTCCTGGGGTCCTCCTCAAACTAAGGCACCAGCCAAGGAGAATATAGGCAGTAAACTTCAAACCCCTACCAAGACCTAGCCGACAAACATGACATTCTCCACCGTTGAGTGGAGAGGGAGAACTGACTCTCACATGAACTCTGGTGCCCCTTTTCTGACAATGTCCCCTGGATGGGGAGGCCTGACGGCACTCAGAGGAGGGATAACAAGTTACAAAGAAGAGACTCGATATCCTAAGAGCATATATAGGGGGAAGATGTCTCCCTCAATCACAGACATAGGGGAGGGGAGAAGGGGGAAGTGGGAGGGAGGGAATAATTGGAGCAAACAGGCTAACAATCGAGATGTAATATGAATAAATTTTTTAAAATGTCTGTAACAGTGACTCGGGGTGTGCCTCCTGCCTCTCTCCCGAGTGAGTGTCAAGGCCCCCTGACGCACGTCAGCAGTAAACCTTGTGGCTTTGCATCAAACAAAAAAAACAAAACAAAACAAAAACCAACAATGCAAATAAAGTATTAATTAGAACAGATAATGTCAAACAAAATTGTTGTAACTTTCACACATGAATGGAAACATACTGTTCACCGTGACACTCAATTAACAATATGGACACCAATCATTATCCTAAATACATGAACAAATTAATGACCGAAAAGAGCAACTACAGAACTTATTTCAGTTTTCCTCTGAATGCAAGATTTATTAATGATTTTAAAATCAAAGAAAATATTAATAAGAACACAAGAGAAAACATGATAAAAATTTTAGTGTATCATGTAAAATCCATGCCCAGTACATGAAAAAAAAAGAGTTTCAAACTTTTCAAAAACATTAAGTAATTTTCACTAAGACTAACAAGATCTTTAGACACCAACGGATTCTTAACAAGTTAAACATCTTTATGTCCCTTGAATCAAATTTGAATCCACAGTAATATATATATATATATATATCTTTATTTTAAATTAAAATATGAAGTTCCAGACTTGACATTTGTACAGTCAAGCATAACTTAAAATAAATTTGTATTGAAGTGAAAATTCATTACATTTACCATTGCTTCTTCCCTCAAGCATCACTCAGGTACATTCTATGGTCCCTACTCTCATTCTCATTTTAAAAACATGTTTTACTTAGAATTTGTTTCTATAGCTTCATGTTTGGGTTGTGTGTGTGTGTGTGTGTGTGTGTGTACAGATATATGGATATGTGTACTTACATGTAAAAAAAACTCCTGTGTGTGTGTTCTTCTTTTTTATTATTGTATATTGTTTCATATGTATGAACACTATTCTTTAGAAAATCCAGACTGCTGATGAAATGTAATATAATGGGAGAAATGTGGAGTAGTTTCTCATCTAGAAGGGAACAAAAGGTAAATATAAAAGAAGAAATATTTTTGACAAATATTTAAAAAGTAGCACTCAAAGATGTTGCTACAAGGCATGCATGGTGTGTGAGCAGCAGGGACAAAGAGAGAGTGGACCAAGTGTGTAGCCAAGTTGTGGACTCTGAAACAGCATTGCTTGTATTTCCTGGATAAGAGGAGGCATCCTAGGAACTACGAGCACATAAACCAAGCCCCATATGGCTGATACCCAGGTTCAAGAGGCACACTGTCCCAGCTTTTAGTCACCCAGTACCTTCCAGCCTACCCAAACCTGGGTTACAAAAACACATGGCTGCAGCTAGCAAAAACATTTTCTGGGAAGCAGGGACATGGTTTGAGCATCTGGCCTGCAGTTCTAATTTTCTTAATGTTAATATCTGCTGGACAATAGGAGTAGACAGGGCATCGTTCCAAAATGGAGGCCCCCAGCAAGCATAGCGTCAGAGAATCAGGAGCACAGTGAGTGCAGAGCACGCAGTTGGCTGCTCAGTGGAGCCTACCCCAAACTGCCAGCAATCTCTCATGTCCCCTAGAGAAACAATGGTATCCGAGTTGCAAGAAGAAACAGTTCAATGCTCTGGCCTTCTGAATACTCCTGGAATTCTGAGAAACACACCAGCCTATTTTTCACAGTAGTAATAGCCATCTTGAATAGACCTGCCAGATCTGAGAACCACACAAGTCAGACCCTTATCCCAATCACCTGACTATAGGTCCAACTGGGACACAGCCTGATGTGAAACGATACAGACTATTGGAGGAGATCCAGATCCCAGGATAGGACCAATGGCTCTTCCTGCATGCTCTAGAAGCCAAGGGATATCCAGGAACAATCAGCCAAAGCAAGGAACACCCAGATGGCTAAAGGGCACCAAAACCTATGGCAATATGGCACCAACACATTCCAACTACCCTAATAAAACATGCCCTGGACACACAAACACAACTGAAACGCAGGAAAATCGCCTTAAATCTATGTTTATGAATACAATAGAATCCTTTCAAAAAGGTATAAATAAACCCATACAAGAAATATAGGAAAATATGATAAAACAGGTGAAGGACATTAATAAAATGGTTCAAAACCTGAAAAGGAAAATAGACTAAATAAAGTAAACACAAACTCATGAAAAAAATGGAATTTGGGAACTTAAAATTAGAACAGAAAATGCAGAGGTAAGCATCACCAACAAAATATGAGTGATGGAGGAAATAATCTCAGGCACAGAAGACACAATTGAAGAAATAGATATACCTGTCAAAGAAAATATTAAATTGACAAAAGTTCCTTACCCAAAACATCCAACAAATCGGGGACATGAGGAAAAGACAAAACCTAAGTATAAGTCCACTAGGTATAGACAAAAAGAAGATGACAAGCTCCAAGACCAGAAAATATTTTTAACAAAATTGAAAAAGAAATTTTCTCCAACCAAAACAGAGACATACATTGTAACATACAAAAGGCTTACAACGGAAAAACTATATTCGACCCTAAATTCCTCTTGACACATATTAGTCAAATCCTGCTTTGAGAAGGGGAAATAGGTACAAATTGTCAACCAAGCTAGAACCCATTTGTGGTACTAGATATATGGAGAGGGGAAAATAAGGGGAGAGAGAGACAGAGAGAGAGAGAGAGAGAGAGAGAGAGAGAGAGAGAGAGAGAGAGAAGGAGGGATATATCATGACATTGAGTTAAGGAGGAAAGACCTGCTAGTTTGGAAAATGTGAAAGAGAGAAAAACTAAGTGCAAAATATACGATATAAAATCCATTTAAAGGCATAAGTAATGGAAACCCCCTAATAATTAATCATTCATATAAAAAATATTTTCAGTATTTTCAGTAATTAGAACACAAAACAATCTACTAGTTTGTCAAATGTCTATAATATAATGCATTTCAGATCAACACTAATAAGGTAAAAAAGGTAAAGATCATATAAGATCCACGCTGTACTATACATTTCGTACTTTGTTTTAAAAGAATTTCTTAGGCTGAAGACGTTGTCTAAACAGTCTTAAGGTCTAGAATGTTCCTTGGTTTATAGTCCTCACCTGCTGTGTCATTTTATTTCATCTTACCTGGTTCTTTTTCTTCAATCTCCTCTTTATCATCAGTCCAGGGTTCTTTGTGTTGTTCAAGACACGTTAATACCTCTGCTTTTGCAACAGAAATGCCTGTGAATTCAAAAAGAAATACAGACACACCATTCTACGTAGCTGTGTACTAGCACAGGATTGTGCCAAATAGGGAAGATAGAAAAGAAGAAAGTATACATGAATGACTTACTAGTTCTCAATTCCTCTCAATACATTTTAGGCTCTTCATAACTCAATATTTTAAAATTCTGTATTTAACTTTCTTTAAAATGACATTGAAATGAAAAATTTAAGTAAAATAATAGTAAAAACATGATAACTATGGGATTCAATGTGGATTCACATATAAGTGCTACTGGCTACCAGCACAAAAGT
>CAJRSG010014977.1:0-20199 GCA_907169655.1 Acomys percivali
GATTCAACAACATCCCAACATCTTTCCTCTCTCATTTAAAACTGTAATTTTCTTCATGCCTCATATGTTCTCTTTGAGGACCATTTACCATGAAATTCATATTACTGTGCTTTGTTGAACTTCTCTCCACTGTCAGACACATGAAAAGTTACTACTCAGTAAAGTACCTGGCTGAAAAAGCTATTACTGTAGGAACAGCATTCTTTGCATTCATCCATTCATCTTATATTTGTTAAGTTAGACTGAAAGTTCCAGACAGACTATTAAACCGAATCTATGTGACAACTTCAAGTATCTCCATACACACTTCACTTTATATTCCTCAGTGTAATTTCTGTCTGGGTGCCATTTCCAAACCCTGTTAATTTCCTGGAGCATAGGAATCACTGCAGGTAATCATGTTACATTGTATTCTCTTTCTCATCCTCTCCTTCTTCCTCCTTCTCCTTTTTCTCTCCCTTTTTTCTTATTCTTATTTACACCTTTATCTTACTGGTTACCCTGGCTGAAAAAAATATATATGCCATATTTGATAAATGTCATACACTATGACTACGGTAACTCTTATAAAAGAAAGCATGTCATTGGGGCTTATTTATAGTTTCAGAGATTTATTTTGGTATCATTATAGCAGGAAACAGTGTGCACACAGGGGCATGGTGCTGGAGAAGTCGTTTGAGAGTTCTACTCCATATCTGCCAGCCCCAGGCAGGAAAAGACATTGGGCCTGGATTGGACTTTGAAGCATGAAATATTACCTCCAATGACAGAAAATCCACAAAGCACACCACATCTACATCACAAAGGCAATGCGGCTAATCCTTCTCAAGTATTAGCACTCCATATTGGCTAAGCATTCAAATATATGAACCTACAGATGTCATTATTAAAACCACTACACTAACTAATATAATTTTATTCATATTGATTTAAAACTTCTAAAATGTCTACCAAATATATTTAAATTATTTTCTTGTAGCTGCTGACTTAATAATGCCATAAATTATTAATAATGGGAAACAATAGTTTGGAAAGATACCATTTTCAGTAATGTGTATTGAGTGTGGTATTAAACCGATATTATCATAATACTCACAGTTTCATATAAGTTTTCTCTTTGTTTGGCTTCTGCCTTACTAAAGTAAGAACAGAGAGAGTGGTGTACTCTTGCAGCTTAATTAGAGATTGAACCTTAATGAATTTTACTTTTCAGGAATTTTATTATATTCATCAGTACACCCTGTCTCTTTGTTCTATTCAGCAGCATACCTTTTTTTAAAAAAAAAATCTGAGATGCTATTAAGTCATTTCTTTTTTAATAATTCATTTATTTTTTTGTAAAAATTGTTCCTTAAATGTACTTTGAATAAATATCCCATAAGTAAGTATTATTATTTTTTTGTTTTCTAGGATAAATTATTGCCTACTTATAAGTTTTACATTTCGGCCATACTCTGTATTTCCATATTTTCCAGGGGAAATTTTTAAAAGGTTGCTCTGGAGATGTGCACAATTTTGCCATAAAGATTATGGGATAGGTCAGATGTAGGTCTGAAGGAACTGTACCTGAATTTAAACTTTGACCTAAATGTAACTCTTTTTTTTTTGCCAACTAAATATATCTTAATAATTTATTCATATTATATCTCAATTGTAATCCCATCCCTTGTATCCTTCCTTTCCTCCCTCCCTCCCATTTTCCCCCTACTCTCCTCCCCTATGACTGTGAATGAGGGGGACCTCTTCCACCGTATATGCTCATAGGGTATCAAGTCTCTTCTTGGTAGCCTGCTATCCTTCCTCTGAGTGCCACCAGGTCTCCTCATCCAAGGGATGTGGTCAAATATGGGGCACCAGAGTTCATGTAAAAGTCAGAACACACTCTGCACTCAACTGTGGAGAATGTCCTGTCGATTGGCTAGATCTGGGTAGGGGTTTGAAGTTTACTGCATGTACTGTCTTTGACTGGTGCCATAGTTTGAGCAGGACCCCTGGGCCCAGATCCGCCCATCATAATGTTTTTCTTGTAGGTTTCTAGGACCCTCCGGATCCTTCTATTTCCCCATTCTCCCATGCTTCTCTCACCTAGAGTCCCAATAGGATGTCCTCCCCTCTGTCTCACTTTCCTAGTAAGTGAAGACTTTCATGGGACATGCCCCTTGGGCTAGTATGCAGATATAAGTGAGTATATACCATTTGAGTCTTTCTGCTTCTGAGTTAACTCACTCATTATGATCATTTTAGTTCAATCCATTTGTCCACAAATTTTGGAATTCCTTGTTTTTAATAGCTGAGTAGGAATAATTGCCCTGATTACTATTTTAGTAGTACATTTTTAGTAAGTGCAGCTCCCCACGTGGGGATGAATACTTCAAGGAAAAATATGAGTTTTAAAAGACTCCTTTATAAGTAAATCTTGGAGGAAAATGTACTCAGAGTGTAAATAAATAGGTACTTTATAGAGATGTCTTTAGAAATACTGATTAAGATATAAGAGATATACACTTATGTATTAAAATGGAACATTGAAGAACTAATAAACATTTCATTTTATAATATAACAAAAATAACATTAAATTTAATAAAAGGAAAATATGTTCTCCGGATTCTGAAAACAGAGAAACACAGTCAGTGTTATTATTTACGTTGACTCAATTCTACATATGTACTTAACTTACAAAACAACATCTCTTTAGAAGTCTTTTCATGGCCTCTTTTACATCATACTGTAGATGATGGGCTGCACCCTGGGATTCAACTGGCATAAAGTAAGGACCCTATCATGTCATGCAACACGGTATAGATGATATGAAGTCTCACATACATAAAGAGGATTGTCCCATGACAAATGGACATTCCAGTGATAACTGCCACAGATAGATAAATAGTTCTTGTTCCTTCAGCAAGACACACCTTCAGAATTGCCAACAAGATGACTGCATAGAAAACCAGGATTGTTAGGATGATGACTAGCTCAATCAACTCCACAAAGTAGAAAAATAAAAGTTGATTTTTGTTTGTTTCAGAACAAAATGATATCCAGGGAGTTACAATGTCACAGAAGATATATGTAATTTTATTGGATCCATAGGACAGGCTGAAAGTGGCTACTGTGTAGATAGTAAGATGCCGAAATCCACCAATACAGAAATCAATGAGAAGACACACAAATTCTGGGTGACACGCTGCCTTAGTACAGAATAGGTTTGTAAAATAAACATGTTGCATTACCAGGTGCTATACAAGATACATTTAACTTTACTGACAATGAAATGGGATAAGTAACAAAGATATGCTGATAATTCAGATATATAATTATAAATATGTTCCTTAAGAGGATAATATGCATATAAAAATCATTATTACAATGCAAAACAAACTGTAATATTATAGGTAAATCACAAATTTAAATATCTGTCTTGTGTTGGGTACTTAATGTGTTAAATTATATAACTGTTTCTCTAATATACATTCTTTCACTATTCATCAAAACATTTTTTATAAGGAACTATAATTAAAATGTATAATACATGTACTGAAAAACCTTAAAGAAACTAATGAATTTACAGATAAAATTGATGAATTTTTAGATGTGTCTGGCTTCTGAACAAAAAGAACATTGAAGCCATCATTTAAAAAATAGTTCTAATGATTCTGGTAACAAGATTCATCAGTTAAGAGTACTAACTTCTCTTCCAGAGGAGTAGGGGTTTGATTGTCACCACCCACTTTGCAGGTCACAACCATCCAAACTGCAGTCCCAGAGGATCAAATGTACTCTTCTGGCCTTCATGGGATCCTAATGCACATGGTGCATAGACGTGCATGCAGGCAAAACACCCACACAGATGAAATAAAATAATAATGAAAACTAATAAAGAGCTCCACCAGTACAGAAAGGAAAGAAGAGACAGACAAACTCTGGATGACAAGATGCCCTAGTACAGAAGAGGGTTGTAAATTGTTAAACAGTGCTGTAAACTACTAACAAGCAGAGAAACTATTATGTGCTCCTAAAACGAACAAGAAGCATCGGGGATGCACGGGCATAATCTGAAGTGGACTTGGTTTTGAATAGCAAATAAATAGCAAGAGGAATAAAAAGAAATGACAAAACACTGAAACAATAATGCAACAGATGTTGGAGCTGAACAATACAGACAGTGCTAAGTTTCCAATTAGTCTGAAAAGTTAGTGAGAAATGGAAAAAGGAGAAGAATCAATGCTCACATTAATCACATTAATATAAAGAGGTTCTTCAGCTGCAGCTTGCATCCTTCCATGCCTGGTGACAACCTGATCATTTCTGTTTACATTTTGATAGTGTGTCCCCAATTGCACTTTCTTTTTTGTCCTAGAGAACAAATGAGGGGAATGTTAACACAAACATGAGACAGGAGATACTTATAATAACATTACAATGAGGGGAAGGAAAAGTAATCAATGGTAACCCAGTGATGGACACTGAATGTATCAGTAATCACCTGTGAGGTAAAATTGCCCACTGATGCAACAGAAATATGACTGTCATAGAATATTTGCTTTTTGGTTGAATCTGTGGCCCAAGTCACAAGAATAAATTGTATACCTGGTTCTATAGTCATGTTCCAAAATACATGACTGAGGGTATCCATGCTCTCCTCATCTCTTTCAATATCATACTTGAAGTCCTAGCTAGAGCAATATGACAATTAAGGAGATCAAATAGATACAAATTTGAAAGGAAGAAGTAAAAATATCGTTACTTTCAGATGATATGATAGTATATATAAGTGACCCCAAAATTCTACCAAGATCTCCTACAGACGATAAACACCTTCAACAAAGGGGCTGGATACAAACTCAATTTTTAAAAAAATATTAGCTCTCCTTTGTACAAAAGACAAACAGTCAGAGAACAAAATAGGGGCAACAACAACCTTCAAAGCAGCCACAAAAAACCATGAAGTGTCTCGATGTAACTGTAACCAAGCAAGTGAAAAACATGCATGAAAAACTTCAAGTCTCTGAAGAATGAAATTGAAAAATATATCAGAAGATGAAAAGATCTCGCCTATTGGTGGATCAGGAGAATCAAAATAGTAAATATGACCATCTTACCAAAAGCATCTACAGATTCAATGTAATCCCTCTCAAAATTCTTACACAATTATTTAGAGATCTTGGAAGATCAATTATCGACTTTGTATGGGAAAAAAAAACAGAATAACTAAAACAATCCTGTACAAAAACAGTCTTCTAGAGGAATCTCCATCCCTGATCTCAAGCTGTACTATAGAGCAACAGTAAGGTTTTATTCCTTCTCAAGTCTCTGATGAGGTTGAAGATCAGATAGTTTAGTCTTACCACTAAGCTTAGTTGGTTAGGGGTTAAGATGTTTTTAGATCTAGATGGATGTTTTAAGTTAATAGCGATGGAATATGATAGATATTTATTTTCATTCAGAATTTTAGACTCAACAAGAGAGGAAAGATGTTTACTTCAAGTTTGCCAAACACAAATATCTAAAACACTATAAATATAACATGTATATAATTCCTGATTGTTTTGTAGCTATTTCTCCTGTATGTGGTTTATTATTTATACGTAAAAATATAAATGTATCTGTTAAAAAGAAACATAATAAAGATCAAAAAAAAAAAAGGGGGGGCATAGTACTGGCATAAAAATAGGCTGGTTGATCATTGGAATCGACCAAAGACCCAGAGTAAACCCTCATATCTATGGACACTTAAGTTTTGACAAAGGAGCCAAAACCATAAAATGGAAAAAAAAAATAGTATCTTTACCTATCTGGATGTCTACTTGTAAGAAAATGCAAATAGACTCTAATTTATCACCCTGCACAAAAGTAAAGTCCAAGTGAATTAAAGATCTCAACATAAAACCATATACACTAAATCCATTAGAAGAAAATGTGGGGAAGGGCTGTTAATTGGCACAGGAGAAAACTTCCTGAACAGAATGTAATAGCTCAGGCTCTTAGATCTATAATTAATAAATGGGGCTTCATGAAACTGAAAATCTTCAGTAAGGCAAAGGACACTGTCAACAGAACAAAATGACATCCTACAGACTAGGAGAAGATCTTCGCAAACCCTACTTCTGACTAAGGGTTAACATCCAAAATATATAAACAACTCAAGGTATTAATCACCACCTAATCAAATAATATCATTTTAAATTTGGGATTCAGGAAATAACAGAGAATTAGCAACAGAGGAATATCAAATGGCCAAGAAGCACTTAAAGAAATGCTCAGTGTCCCTATTTATCTGGGAAATGCAAACAAAAACGACTGTGAAATTCCATCTTACACCTACAAGAGTGGCTAAGAGCAAAAGCTCAGGTGTCAGCACATGCTGCAGGGATCTGCATAAAAGGAAACACTTCTTCATTGCTACTGGGCGTTCAAACTTGTTCAAACACTTTGTAAATCTGTTTGCCAATTTCTCAGAAAATTACAAATAGTTCTACATCAATACCTAGCTATACCACCCCTGGGAATGTACACAAAAGATGCTCCATAATAAAACAAGGATATTTACTCAGCTATGTTCATAGCAGCTTTATTTGTTTTTTTTTAAATTATTTTATTAATTTGTTCTTGTTACATCTCAATGGTTATCCCATCCCTTGTATCCTCCCATTCTCCCCTCCCTCCCATTTTCCCCTTATTCCCCTCCCCTATGACTGTGACTGAGGGGGATTACCTCCCCCTGTATATGCTCATAGGGTATCAAGTCTCTTCTTGGTAACCTGCTGTCCTTCCTCTGAGTGCCACCAGGTCTCCCCCTCCAGGGGACATGGTCAAATGTGAGGCACCAGAGTATGTGAGAAAGTCATATCCCACTCTCCACTCAAGTGTGGAGACTGTCCTGTCCATTGGCTAGATCTGGGTAGGGGTTTAAATTTTACCACCTGTATTGTCCTTGGCTAGTGCCTTAGTTTGAGCGGGACCCCTTGGCCCAAATCTGCCTATGATAATGTTCTACTTGTAGGTTTCTAGGACCCACTGGATCCTTCTATATTGCTATTCTCACATGGTTCTCTCATCTAGAGTCCCAAAAGGGTGTCCTCCCCTCTGTCCCAGTTTGTAATAGCTAGAATCTTGAAACAACCTACATGTCCCTCAAGAGAAAAATAGATAAAGAAACTGTGGTACATTTCTACAATGGAATACTGTTCAGCAATCAAAAAATGAAAAGAAGGAACTCTTCAAAATTGCAGGCAAATTGATGGAGCTAGAAAAGATCATCCTGAATGAGGTAACCCAGACCTAGAATGACAATCATAGTATATACTCACTTATTAGCGAGTGAGTATACTCACTAGAGGATAAACACAGTACAGTACACAGACCTAAAGGAACTAAATAACAAGGAGGCCCCTAGAGAGAATTCACAATTCATATTCAAAAGAACAAATAGAATAGACAATTAAAGCAGTTGAAGAGAAGGAACTGTAAATTGAGACTCAGATAGAGGTACTCTGAAAGACTCCGTTCACACACCAGGGAACGCAGTCAGATGCTGAGACTCACTGCGTAACTTCAGGGTGGAGCACAGCGATTCTTCTGGGAAATTTTGGGAATTGAAGTACCTAGCGGGTTCTGGTGCTCCACGAGGATACCAATGGAGCCAACGTATCCTGGTGGAGGAGGGGGAGGGTGCTGCAGAGTCTAATGCAACAACCATGGATCTTGTATGGTGAGGACCCAGACCCTCTGCCCAGATGTAGTAGATAGCCCTTTTGGTTCCCGTAATATGGAAATTAGGGGCTACTTCTGACATAGAGTATGGCCCCCACATGTGGATCATGCCTCGTTGGTGGGGAGGGGGCCTTGCCAGGCCACAGAGGCCACAGATATAGGCAGTTCAGATGAGATTTGATAAGCTGAGATCAGATGTTAGGGGAGAAGGCTAATCGTTTCTGAGGAATAGTGGAGGGAATGAGGGAAGGAGTGTGGGAGCAGAAGGCAACGAGAGGAGGGGCTACATCTCTATGGTTATCCCATCCCTTGTATCCTCCCATTCTCCCCTCCCTCCCATTTTCCCCTTATTCCCCTCCCCTATGACTGTTCCTCAGAGGGATTACCTCCCTCTGTATATGCTCATAGGGTATCAAAATAAATAAATAAATAAATAAATAAATAAATAAATAAATAAATTGAACTTAAAATATATATATAAAAAAAAAACAGAGGCTGGAAGGTTTGGCAGTGCAACCCCATCCCTTCCGTATAGTACTGTCCTTGTCCTTTTTAAAAGCTTAGTGAATTAAAATCTAGTTGTTTGAAGAAAAAAAAAAAGAGAAGGGGCTACAATTGTGCTGCAAAATGAACCAATTTTAAAAAAGAAAAGATAAAGAAAAAAGAACAAAATTATGTAGCTTTTAGACCTATAAAAGAAAAGGAGGTGATTAGAATCATAACTCAGAAAGAGAAGAGGGGTTTACAAACATTTATGTATTTACAAAACATACATAATATATTTATTGATGTTCCTTAAGTAGTCATTTAAAAATAAAATCTCAGAGGATGGACAAATGGATTAGGTTTAGGAGCACTTGCTTTTCTGGAGATGATTTATGTTTGGTTCCTAGAACCTATGTAAGTTAGATCAAACTTAATAATTTAGCTTCAAAAGGACTTGATGTCTGTGGCTTCTGCAGCCTCCTGTACTCACACCTACAAATTATCACTCCTACCTAGAATAAAAATAAAATAGAGTTTGTAAACATGTACTGAATAATATGAATATAGAGTAAATTATTATTTTCCATTGTGGAAGACAAGTATATTCTACTCTAGGAGACCATAAAAATGAGTTGTAAAATTAGCTTGAGAAGATGACTAAGGGGGCAGAGTGTTTATTACTTAATACATTATCACATTGCTCTGAGAGTGACATAAGAGGGATAGAGACAAAATGCCACAGATGCTTGTGGAACAACTAATTTGGCAAGTACGCTGTGGACTAAAGATGAGGGGAATGAAAGCAAGCCATTCCCAAGCTTTTCTAGCTCTTTCTGAACTCATGTTGCCTGGTTCAACTCTGCTCCTCTGGCCTAATCTCCTCACCAAGCTGACTGATTCAAATTGGCTTCTTTTGGCTTCTGACTGAATTGCTCTGTCTCACCTCAAACTAATTCTCACAATATGTTTTAAGCTTGTGGCTCATTCTCATTCTCTAGTTTGTTACATATTCACCTTTTTCTAAACTGTTCTTTATGCAGCCTGTTTTGTAAAGCTATACTGGTAATCAACTCTCAGCAAAAACTCCTCTTTTTCTGCCGGCAACTGCTCTTTTTTTTTTAATTTATTTATTTTTATTAATTTATTCCTGCTACATCTCTATGGTTATCCCATCCCTTGTATCCTCCCATTCTCCCCTCCCTCCCATTTTCCCCTTATTCCCCTCCCCTATGACTGTTCCTCAGAGGGATTACCTCCCCCTGTATATGCTCATAGGGTATCAAGTCTCTTCTCAGTGACCTGCTGTCCTTCCTCTGAGTGCCACTAGGTCTCCCCCGCAGGGGACATAGTCAAATGTGAGGCACCAGAGTACGTGAGAAAGTCATATCCCACTCTCCACTCAAGTGTGGAGACTGTTCTGTCCATGGGCTAGATCTGGGTAGGGGTTTAAATTTTACCGCCTGTATTGTCCTTGGCTAGTGCCTTAGTTTGAGCGGGACCCCATGACCCAAATCTGCCTATCATAATGTTCTACTTGTAGGTTTCTAGGACCCACTGGATCCTTCTACATTGCTATTCTCCCATTGTTCTCTCATCTAGAGTCCCAATAGGATGTCCTCCCCTCGGTCCCAGTTTCCTGGTAAGGGAAGGCTTTCATAGGCATTACCTCAGAGTAAAAGGCCGGCAACTGCTCTTAAGCACACTCTTTCCTGTGTTGTTCTAGGGGGAGTTGGACATATCAGATCTCTTACTAATTTTGCCAAATCTTTTTCTAAGTCATCATTTTTTTTCTTCCCCTTAATTAAATGACACTTTCAAACATGGCTTCTTCCTTCTATAAACTAACCTACCATCATTGTTTGAGATTAAAGGTGTGTACTAACTAACTACCTATGAGTATTCCAACCAGATAATAATGTAATCCAGAGTGTGTCTGCAGGTCAACCGGATCACTGAGGCCTGGAAGAACCTGGAATGTGGTCCCTAACCAGAGCATCCAAGTTGCTGGATTAAAATTTCTCTACATCTTATACTTTTCCATTGAAGATTTTAAAATTGGGCTATTTCTCTAATTTCTTTCTCAGCCTGTTTCTCTTTTGTACAAAGGAGGGAGACTGGTCTTTTAAATTGATTTTGTATAACTCCACTTTCTGACGGTGTTTATCAGCTATAGGAATGCCTTAATAGAATTCTTGGCGTCACTTATGTGTACTATCATATCAT
Organism: Acomys percivali; assembly: GCA_907169655.1. Lineage (NCBI taxonomy): Eukaryota > Metazoa > Chordata > Mammalia > Rodentia > Muridae > Acomys > Acomys percivali. The sequence goes on from CAJRSG010014977.1 coordinate 10,421, forward strand.
CTGAAAGTAGAGACACTTGGAGTTTCCCTCTGTGCTTTGTTTCCCTGTGAACTCCTTTAGTGGTCTTATTGTTCTAGCTAGGATATTAGCCACATAATATAGGGCAACTACATTACAATAAACAGACACAAAGAAATCAAATAACAAGGAGGACCCTACGGAGAATGTTTGTTGATTCTCATTCAGAAGGACAAATAGAACAGACAATAGAAGCAGTGGACTAGAAGAAACAGGACGGGAGCCTAAGATGTAGGTCCTCTGAAAGACTCCATCCAGCTGGAGATCCAAGCAGATGCTGAGACTCACATCCAAATGTCACGGTGGATCACAGGAAGATTTGTGGAAGATTTGAGGACTTGAAGGACATAGAGGGTTCAGAAACTCCACAAGGAGGCCAGTAGAGCCAACGAGTCCAGGTGGAGGAAGGGGGTGCTACAGAGACTGGTGCACAAACCAAAAACCATGCGTGGTGAGGACCTAGAACCTCTTTCAGATGTAGTGGATAGGCAGTACAATCTCCTTGTGGTCGTCATTATATAGAGAGTAGGGAGGGACAACTTCTGACATGGACTCTGGTGCCCACTCATTGGTCACTTCCCCTCGGCGTGGCAGCCTTGCCAGGCCACAGAGGAGGAAAATTCAGGTAGTGCAGGTGAGTCTTGATAGGCTGAGGTCAGATGTTAGGGGAGGAGGCATCCCTTTTCCTGAGGAATAGGGGATGGATGGATGGAGGTGAGAGTGGGGGAGAAAGCATGGGACTAGGAGGCAATTAGGGAGGGGGCTACAATCAGGCTATAAAGAGAACAAATTTCTAAAAATTATTTTAAAAATTGTACACAGCTCAACTATAACAACAGAAACAGTTATCAATCCAAGAGTCCTTTTCTGAAGATCCGTTGATGCCATGATCCTTCATAATGTTTGCGTCCAGAGGAAACCTCACAATGCAGTCAGACACCTATCTTAGTCAGCTATTGATAGTTTATGAATCGACACTCCAAGACTGACTGCAATCAGGAATACAATCCACGCCTAATTTATACTTGTTGCCTGGAGATGCTTTCCACTTCATTTGGATGCTTGTCCAATGTTCTCTTGAGCTTTGTCTGTCTGCATCTATCAATTCAAGGTTGATAAACATGTGTTCCCACGCCCAGGTTCTTATGTATATCTGAGACATGTGAAGCAAAGTTCTTATACTTGCAGAGCACAAAGTATCCACTCGGCCATAAATTTTAGACTGCAAAAATATGTGCGTGGAAAATGTAAAAACATTATATTTTTACTTTTAATGGGTATAAAATATTAATTTCTTTTATCCTTTCATCCTCTCTTCAGGTCTTTCTTCTTTCCTCTCTTTCTTCCTTTCTTCTTTCTTCTTTTCTTTCTTTTTGAATAAATTCAAACTTCTTCTTGATCTGTTATCTTCTTGCCTTCACCAATGATATAATGCCTAAACATACAACCTGGAAATGTTAAAATTTAGAGCATTTAAAAATGTTATATGTTTCCATCGGTCAATGTTAGTAAATAACTTTTAGGATTACAGGAACCATGATTAATATAATTATGTGACATTATACTATATATTTTATGTAAATAGCTTAACATTTGCCCTTATGCCAATCAACATTGTCAAAACTGCTGCACTGATGCCTATTAAACTAACTGTTTTCTTTCCCCACAGCCTTCTGTTCCTGCTGATCCAGTTTTCATCCATATACTTTCCTATCATAGAACTTCACGTAATTGACTCTCCGTAAAGATGACCTTGGTGTCTTGGATATGCTTAACTGTTTCAAGGTTCAAGACCTTGAAACTCCCACAACATAACCTGCTTGGGACAGTCATGTGAGCCTACCCCAAGGCAGTGGGTAAATTACAAAACTCTTTTGAAAATTACTAACAGGGAAGGCTGCCAAAGTATATAACTTTTACCAAAAACACCAAGTGCATGTTCCAAAAACATCTCCAATTTCTTTTATTTTGGGGGGGGGGGTTGAGACAGGGTCTCTCTATGTAGCCTTGGCTGTCCTGGACTCGCTTTGTAGACCAGGCTGGCCTCGAACACACAGCGATCCGCCTGCCTCTGCCTCCCGAGTGCTGGGATTAAAGGCGTGCACCACCACGCCCGGCCTTCCAATTTCTATTAATGGCTTAGTCACACCTTTCCTTCCACAATCCTTCTGTAACAAAATTGCAAGTACTGCTTACCCTGCCTGCAATGCTGCTACATCCCAGTGGCTGCAGCCAGAAAAGCTCCAACAGCGGTTTAAGACGCAGGGAGATGTAAATACTCCACAAAGACCCATCGTTACCACATGGCTTATATTGGGACGGGTTTTTTTCTGCGGTAGATGAGGAAACCAACATGAATAGATATGTTGTTCTTGCCCTTGGGTTGCAAGTGTCACTGTAAAATGTAAAATCCTACTCACGGAATACTAATACCCTTCTCGTAGAGATATAATGTAAACTATGGCCTTAGTAGAGACATAACATTACAGTTGAGCAAGTAACCCAGATAAGAGACCAAACCTTGGAAGCTGAGTTCACTTCAGCTATGGGAAAGAGACGGATTGAATAATTATTCTTCATAAGATGCTGTACTTCTCCTTACTCAAATTTCCACCCCAAAAACTGTCCCTATGAGAAACCACTTTAAGTATTCTTTTTTTTTTCTGCTGTCTTTTTCTTTTTTTTTCATTTTTTTTCAATTTTATTAATTTATTCTTGTTACATCTCAATGGTTATCCCATCCCTTGTATCCTCCCATTCTTCCCTCCCTCCCATTTTCCCCTTACTCCCCTCCCCTATGTCTGTGACTGAGGGGGACCTCCTCCCCCTGTATATGCTCATAGGGTATCAAGTCTCTTCTCAGTGACCTGCTATCATTCCTCTGAGTCTTTTTCTTTTAGATACTGTGTGATTTCTTGTTGTTGTTGTTGTTGTTGTTTATTTTCTTAAATGGTGCATTTGTTTCCATACAATATCTCTAAAGCCTCTCTCCCCTCCATTGGACTCTTTACTATGAATCTGACCTCCTGGTTGTCTTAGCATGGCTTTCTCTCTTCCCCATCTTTGTCTTCATTTTTGGGGAGAAGGGATAGACAGGTGCTCAGATTTACATCCCATATCTTCCCTCTCATTTTTAAATTTAAATTCTATTTAAAAATCAATTCATTTTGAGTTGGTTTTTAAGCAATTTTATTGATAGCATTAAGAAACCTAAGGAAATCCAGTTTCCCTTTTTCCATCAGCATTCCCTCCAGTGACAGTTTCTCTCTGCAGATAATGGCAGATTACCTCATTCCTAGTGTATCCGTGAAGACTGATTTATATGGACAAAACAATCTAGCCCCTCTTAATGTAAGTGTTCTGTAGATAGAAAAGGGCTTTTTTCAGAGACATGGCAATAGATACTTATGCCCAGTTTCTCACAGGAAACATACAGATATATCTTAGTATAATAGGACTTCACTTGTATTTTTATGAATTTTATTGTGTTAAAAATCAAATAGATATTTTTAGTATTTTAAATACATAGCACAGTACTATGGACAGACTTCTTACCACATAGTTGCAATGCATCTTTGTATAACTGAGATTCCATGTATATATAAATTAATAATCATTTCTCACAGCCCCTTCTTTGGAACCCCATATTTGATTTTATAAGACAGTATTTCATTTTTCTAGACTTCTCACGGAGGTGGCAGCCAGCCACACTTGTCCTATAACTGATATACTGCACTCAGAGCGGTGTCCATAAACTTACTTTTGTTATTACACATGCCAGGACAACTTGCTTTAAGCTTAGCAAAAAGTCTGTTTGAAACTACCAATAATTTTGGATAAGACTCAGAAGCAGGTTTTATGAGAGAAAGAGAAAGAGAGAAAGAAATTCTATGCAAATTGTCCCTGACAATTGCTGGACCATATGAAACACTCTAGGGTAATCAATGAATTTCTCAGCAAGTCCTTAGGGAATTCTCTGAAGTTAAGAAACAGTATAAATTGTCCTAAAAATTCTAAGTTATGGAATAGATTAAAGAATTATGAGAGAAGAAGTCTTATTCTAGGTAACAAAGAGATTTTTTTCCTGATGTTCTGGGTGTGGAGAGTGTCACTGGTAATGGCCACCTGCTACTGTGGCCGTGCTGGGTAATGTAAGTGCCTGTTTCTAACTCAGTCTGTGATGTCTGCTATTCTATGAAATGGAGCAGTAGGGAGACACATCGACTCTATTTTCCATCTTTTTGGTTTTTAATCTTCTACTAAGTTAACAGAGGAAAGGCCCACACAGCGTGGAAAAATGACACGTCATTTCAATGTAGATAATATTTGTGTGTATATCATTTTATATAACAAAAAAAATGACAGAAATGAAGGAGAGAAAGCATTGATTAAAATACATAGATTGCATAGTGTGATTGTTGTTTGATTATTTCTATTTGTTTAGGGAGAAATTAGGGAAAAGAATATATGTAAAAGAGTACATCATTGTATTCTGTAAACACTGAAGTCTTTAGACTTTTGCTGCCTCTCATTTATTCTGCAAGTAAATATTGTGAGAGACTCATTGCTAATTTTCTTGAAATGCGCATGCTTAGTATCAAAATATGTTTTTTGAATATTCAAGTCTGTGGTAATGGCACTATGTCATTTGTTTCATCGTGGGAACTAACTACCTTTTTTAATCATAGTGTTAAAAAGAATCACAAGTGCTCAGTATGAACAGTAAAGTATGAACGAACAATGCATCTCTTTCCAGTGAACCTTAATATAGCTAAGATGAATTATTGTCATCTCCTTTTACTAAGGACACCATAGCTGCTTATTAGAGGCAGCTAAGAAGAGTACTGTGTTTTATGATTAGAAACCAATCAGTAACAAGCACCAAAGAGTAAGACTTAAACCCTGTACAACGCTGTATTTATTCAAGGTACTACCTCAGTATTGTACTCTGATATGTGTTCAATATAAGGAAGATGCAGAGATAGGGCCAGAGTAAAATATAAGGTAGTATCAGCCATATAGACAACGTTCTATGAAATGTAATTCATATATACCAATAATATATATATATATTATGTATACATATAATTGTTTAAAATTGTGTGAATATCTACACAGACAGCTGTTCGTCCAATTTCTTTGTGAAATGCATCATTAAAAAATTTTAAGGATATTGATGGTTATAATTTTTGACATTGAATAATAGCTATTTTACAATGATGCAGTTTTCTGGCATCATGCTATATTTAATAACTTCTGTTTTATTAGCTGTATTCAGATTTTTCCAGAAAAAATGTGCTATAAAAAGTAGATAATTTTTTCTGTTATACTACACAGAGGATTCTAAAAATATATTAGAAATTCATATAAATGAATGTTATATGACTAGAAATATATTTATGTAACATTTAACGTTTAAACATATTTAATATATTATGTTTTATCTTTATAATAATGCAATACAGATTTATAAGGTAAATTACCAAATGTCAAATTTTTCTTCATTTTAAAATATTCTTACATATAAAAGGGATTTTATTAGCCTTAATTGTGTAACAACAAAACCAGTGGTCTCTCTTTTTTACTAACTTACTAAAATTTCCCATTACTAACCAAGGATTTTGCCAAATGAAATTCATATACCTTACTGTACACAAGTGGGCAAAGTTTCAATTAACATGAAATTGTATATTGGTGTGAATAATATATAGAGAAATTCATATAAAGATAATTTACCCTGAAATTATATTATGAAAATGCTTGTGTAGAATCTAAATGACTGTCTAATTATAGTCAAGCTGCTAAGAGATTGGTAAGTTTATTAACAATCTCACAGTGATGACAGAATTCATCCTGTTGTCCAACACTAACCACCTCTTCTCACTTTATTTAACATTGAAAATCTTACAATAACCTCTCGTTCTGACATACACAAACACACATACTGATACACCTGAACAAACACATAAATAAAAGCAGGTGAATCTTTTTCTCTGTTTGTGTGTATGTAATTTCACAGAAAGCTACTTTGGCGTGGACAACCAATGAAAGGACTCACTTCCCTCAGCAATAATTAGATGTCTGTAATTCTTTTTGTAGAGACAAGACATTGCAATATTTTTCTTCTTCCACATTGATATGACACTTTTCAGGCATAAAGTAGTTAATGTTCAAATATTCTCTTATTTTTGATGTGTAAACTTATTTACGTATCATATATTTTATACGTATTTTATTTATCCATTCCATATAGCTACCATATACTATATACAAGTATATAATATATATACATATACATATGCACACAGAGATAGATAGATAGAAATAGATATATACTTACCTAACTCAGTTTTTCAAAACACAGAAATATTTATAATTCAGATTGGATTTTTCTTGGATACCATGTGATATTCAAGGTCTTATACACCCTTTAGTTATTACATCTCAATTGAATCTTCCTTCTGAGTGTCATATAAAGATATAGATATAAATATAATAATATTATATACTGAGTCAATTTTTCTTGTTGAACATCACTCACCTATACACTGTATGTCTTTAGTTGTGGATATTGCTTAACAAAAGTACAAAGTTTATGTCTTCAAACACACACACACACACACACATTTGTACATAAACATACGAACATGAAAGTTATGATGTATCATATTTTAATGGTGTTGCCCAATAAATGTTTTGGATGTCAAGTATCTGAAAGCTGTTCTCTGTAATTTGTCTTTAACAAAAACTGTATTTTTTTTTGATACAGGAGAATGAAGGAACACAATCTCACTGTAATGACTGAATTTATCTTAATGGGCATCACTGACAGCTCTGAGTTACAGGCTCCATTATTTGGGCTGTTCCTTGTGGTATACTTGACCTCCATGGTAGGCAATTTGGGAATCATTATTCTCACCACAGTGGACCATAGCCTTCAGACACCCATGTACTTCTTTCTGAAACACCTGGCTATTACAGATCTTGGATACTCTACAGCTGTGGGACCCAAAATGTTAGAAAATTTCATTGTAGATCAAAGTACAATATCAATTAATCTTTGTGCCACACAGCTAGCTTTCTTTCTTGTATTCATTGGTAGTGAGCTATTTATTCTGTCTGCGATGTCTTATGACCGCTTTGTTGCCATCTGTAAGCCTCTGACCTACACTATTCTCATGTCACAAAGAGTGTGTTGGGTTCTTATGGCAATGCCCTATCTCTACTGCACATTTGTGTCTCTTCTTATCACAGGGAAAATTTTCACTTCATCCTTCTGTGGCTACAATGTTATTAATCACTTCTACTGTGACTGCATCCCCTTGCTGTCCCTACTCTGTTCACATGCACAAGAAATCTCATTTATTGTTATGATCTTTGCAGCTTTTGATTTGATTGTGTCTCTACTTGTTGTTATAGTGTCCTACCTGCTCATCCTCACAGCCGTTCTCAGGATGAATTCTGCAGAGGGCAGGCGCAAGGCTTTCTCAACATGTGGGTCCCACCTGACTGTGGTGACAGTGTTCTATGGCACCTTAATATTTATGTATGTGCAGCCACAGTCCAGTCATTCCACTGATAGTGATAAGGTGTCTTCCGTCTTTTATACCCTGGTGATCCCCATGCTGAATCCCTTGATCTACAGTTTGAGAAACAAGGATGTGAAGTTTGCCATACAAAGGACTTGGAGAAATATTTGCAAAATATTTTCCTAGAGTTTTCATGCAATCTGAATATTTCTTATTGGGGGACAAATGCGAACCACCTCTAATAAGAAATTAGAGAAAGTGCATAGGGCTCAATCTATAGTTAAATTTTGTTGCTGTCGGCTAAACTTAACTTTATATATATATATATATATATATATATATATATATATATATATATATATATATATATCATAAACACACCACAAATATCCTTGAAAGAAATTTGCTTTCCTTGGGTACAAGTGATGTTTTATGGTATAATAATTATCAACAACACAAAATAGGTTCCATGTCTCAATTTCATAAAGAAGAAAGCAGAGTTGTATACAGGGTGTCAATAAGGTACATTTATAGGTATAGCAGAGCAATAACAAATTATGTGCTATTTGTAAGTGCTATTTTACACTCATACAGTCTTTTCTGTGTCTACATTTGTGTTTTCTACATGTTTTGTCTAATGGATCATCACTCTTTTTGAAATCTCAAACATACAAATTCTTACGTAAAATACAGTCTATTGGTTATTGTACATTTGGAAACACTTGCCAATATCACACTTTTTAAATTGGCATGAGGATTTTGTGGTCCAGTAAACAAAGAATTCGACTCAATAATATTTTATATTAAGTACAGTAGTGGTTCAGATACTTGAATAATTTTAAAATACAATTATAAATAATTTAGAAATGATGAGGATGTTTATAGAAACATATTCTATGGTTGTAGCTTTACAACATAAACAGTGGGAAATTGCTGTTTCCATTTCAACGTTCATTAAAAATATTGAAAAATTGTTACGAATAGGATCTTTTTATTAAATATTTTTATTTTTACATATACATTTGTATTATTACATACATACATATACAATCATATATATATATATATATATATATATATATATATATATATGAAGAACCATGGAACAGACAGGAATATTCTTAGTGTTTTGGCTATTTGTATTTGTCAGCCTGGAAGAAAATATTTTTCTATCTTGGTGCATCTAAAGCTCTGCATGTAAATCAATATCTATCATATCTCATCATTAACAAATTAAAACATCTATTTAGACCTAAAACATCTTAATCCCTAAACTACTAAGCTTAACTCTGAAACTAAACTATCTGGTCTTCAACACCATCAGAGACTAGAAAAGGAATAAAATTAATTACTTGAGTATACAGAAGTTGCAGGTTAGCAGATTCCCAAATGAAAATGACAGAGACAGTTTGCTACCTGAGTGTTCACTCAAAACTCTCTATAATGCTGACACACTGTCTTCAGCCTTATGTATGTGTCTGAGGTTTTTGAAGACCTTATTTAAGTATTTTACCTTATCTTTCTATAGACTCATATCTATTTGTTGACCTAAGATGTATATTCTTGTGATAAAAATAGACTAGTAATTGATATGACAATGATTACATCAACTAACAATTACTTTGCATAACTTATTTATCCTAAAGAGCCTGCAATAACTTTCAAAGTATTGGAAGTAAACCTTGTATTATAATTGAATTATATGGGTAGAGTACCTCATATTATGTGAATAATAATCTTACATTTGAATTCTATGCCACTGTATCTAAACTTAAGCTTATCTTGTATCTATATACCAAAATGCAATGCCAGTGAATTTAAAACAATCTTGTGAGTGACAATTAAGGCATTAAGTTGAGGAGTAGATTCACTAATCTACTTTTTGTTCTATATTCCCTCTATATTTCTATATTCTACCTTCTTTCTTTTCAAGCCCTATCTCCAAACCTAAGAGTGAAGGATAAAGGAAAAGAGAGAAATTCCTCAGTCTAACCTTGTTTTCTCTCTAAATAAAATCAATAATAACTTATAACCAACTCCCACTAAAACAACCCTCCAGATTTCTAAGATAGGAGAACACAGGAAGCATTTCCATTTCAAAAGATGAAAGATGTCGCAGAGAAAAAAGGAAGTAGGCTAAGTATAGGCCCATATAACGCAGGAGAATACTTCAGAGTCCTTTAGTTCAATGTATAGCAGGAGAATACTTCAAAGTCCTACAGTTCAATGTAT
>CAJRSG010014977.1:20209-42777 GCA_907169655.1 Acomys percivali
TAGTTCAATGTATAGCAGGAGAATACTTCAAAGTCCTACAGTTCAATTATAGCAGGGGTTGGTTGTGGCCTCTGTGAAATTCCAACAATCTTACACAAACTTTATATTCCAGTTTTAACATTCAGAGTATCTTTTCTGAGTTAAAAACAATTCATATAATAATAACTAAAATTTCCTTTGTAACCCTTACACGATCCCAGCATTCTTCCAAAACCCTGAGCTTAATCTCAATACACCTACAAAAACAAGACAAATATTTGTTTTAACGGTGGCCACATTTAACCATGAATAACTAACTAAGAGTTGTTGTGGAGGATCTACAACAGTAATGTTTCCTCCATATATAACTTAGCATTATATCGATGATATTTTGCTGGCTGATTCAATAAAGATACCTTAGAAAATATGTTTGAGGTAGTAAAGAAAATTGTGCCTTGCTAGTGTTTACAAATTGCTCCTGAAAAAGTACAAAAGATTCTCTATTAACTATCTAGGATATAAGTTAAGTCGACAGTGAATTTGACCACAGAACATACTCAAAAAAGACCAATTATGAACTTTTAATGATTTTTTTAAAACTTTGTCGACATTAATTAGCTAATGTCCAAAATTGGATTAACTACTCAAGAGCTAAGTACTTTTTTTGGAAACCTCATAAGGTAATAAACACTTAAATTATAAACTGAGGCTGAAAAGGAATTGGATGCAATAGAAAACAAATTACAAAATGCAAGTATAGATAATTTGGATCAAAAGATGCATTGTAGTTTAGTTATCTCACAATTTACTCATTCTAACACAATTCTTTCTTTCTTTCATTTATTTATTTATTTCCTTATTTATTCACTCACTATACAGTCTGATTCCAGTCCCCTCCCTCCTCTCCTACCATTCTCATCCTCATGCCTCCCTCCCTCATTCCCCTTCTCAGTCATTTAGAGAAGTGGAGATCCACAAGGGGTAACAACTTACCTTGGCATTTCAAGTGCCTGAGGCCAGACAAGGCAGCCCAGCTAGGGAAAGCTGATCCAAAGGCAGGCAATAGCATGAGAGTCATCCTCTACTCCCATTGTTAGGAGATACACATGATGACCAAAGTGAACATTTGCTACATATATGTAGGGGGTCTAAATCCAGCCCATAAATGCACTGTGGTTGGTCGTTCAGTCTCTGTGAGCCACTAAGGGCCCAGGTTAGTTTACTGTGTGGGTACTTATTTTTGTAGTATTCTTTACCCCTCTGCCTCCCTCAATCCTTGCTCCCACTCTTCCACAAAACTTGATGAGCTCTGTCTAATGTTTGGCTGTGGGTCTTTGCATATGTTTCCATCAGCTGCCTGATTGAATCTCTCAAAAGACTGACTCCTGCCTCAAAGTATAGCATAGAATCCTTAATAGTGTCAGGGATTGTATCTCTCCCAAGGGGTGGGTCTCAAGTTAAGCCAGTCATTGTTTTGTCATTCCCCAAATCTGTTCAGTCTTTATCCCTATACTTCTTATAGGCAAGACAAATCTTTTGTTCAATGTTTTGTGGAAATCATCAAAATGACAAAACTAAGGCCAACAAAATGGGAAAAGATCTTCACCAATCCTACATATGATAAAGGGCCAAAATCCAAAAAATATAATGAACTTAAGAAACTGGGCATCAAGAAACCAAGTAACCCAATTTAAAAATGGGGTACAGATCTAAACAGAATTCCCAACAGAGGAATCTCTAGTGGATGAGAAGCATTTAAAGACATGTTTAACATCCTTAGTCATCAGGCAAGTGCAAACTAAAATAACTACGCAATTCTATCTTACAACTTTCAAAATGACTAAGATCAAAAAAAAAAAATCAAGTGACAGCACATGCTGCCATGCATATGGTGCAAAAGGAAGATTCCTCTGTTGCTGCTGGTAGTGCGAATTTGTACAAACACTTTGAAAATCAATTTGCTAGTTTCTTAGAAAATTGAGAGTAATTCTACCCCAAGATACAGCTATACAACTCCTAGAGATATACTCAAAAGATGTCCCACAAGGATATTTGCTAAACTATGTTCATAGAAGCTTTATCCATAATAGCCAGAAACTGGAAACAATATAGATGTCCCTCAACCAAAGAATGGACAGAGAAATTTACACAATGGAATACTATTCAGCTATTAAAACAGTCATAGGGGAGGGGAATAAGGGAAAAATGGGAGGGAGGGAAGAATGGGAGGATACAAGGGATGGGATAACGATTGAGGTGTAACAAGAATAAATTAATTTAAAAAACCAAAAAAAACAAAAACATCATGCAATTTGCAGACAAATGCATGGGACTAGAAAATATCATCGCTAGTGAAGTAACTCAGACCCAGAAAGATGTGCATGGTGGTTATTCACTTATAAGAGAATATTAGCCATAAAATACATGATAACCGTGCTACAATCCACAGACCCAAAGAAGCCAAGGGAAGCTGCCTGAATCTCACTCAGAAGGGAAAATAAGATAGACTTCTGCAGTAAATGGAGGGAGGGATCTGGGTAGGAGAGGGAATGGGGAGGATAATGGGGGTGGAGCTCATGTTTGGGGAGAGCATGGGGCAGAGGTCGGACTGGAGGGCAAGCAACAGGACAGAGAACAGATGTCGATGGCGGACATCTCTGGAACAGGGTAGTCTATGAAGGTTACTTTAGATATGACTCCTTGTGATGGGGGGATGAGGGGCAGAGATGAAGTCTAAAGTCCCCTAAAGCCAGGTGAGACTTTCAACAGAGGGATGTGAGCACCATCCCACTTATATAACCTTCACCCCAAAGTTTGTCTCGCCAAAAAAAAGTGTAGGCACACAGAAATCTTATACAGAGAGAAGATTATATAGCAGAATGGATGCTTTTAGCACAGAGAGTGAAAAATTATAAACCTATATATATAATGTTTTTGAACTGATTCTGAAAGGAAAAATGGGATGCCATCAGTTAGCAGGAATGGATCCAGAAGATATTATGTACCTTTTATTAATGCTGATGTTGCCTTTTTATGGGTAGAAAATTAACATTTGCAAAGGCTTGCAGTTATTTTTTGAGTGATATTAACAACAAACACACAGAAAGCAATAAAGCTCCAGTTTATGAAAAGAACTAATAGGATTCTTCCTCACCTAATGAAATGGGAGACATCAATTTCTGGACCCTTACATTTTATTCTGATGCAAATAAGTTATGAAAGGCAGCTATGAATCGGAATAGACAAGTGAAGTGCCTCACAGCCCTTACAATTGAGTTCAGAAACTGAAGCTGTATGGCATTCTTATGGTATTATATTTCTCAGAATCTCTTAATATACTTACTGAATCTCATTATACAAAAAGAGTTGTTTTACATATAGAAATGGCTGAACTTATTGAGGATGATTCACAATAACTTGTGGTTTTTTATCAACAACAACAAGCAATCAAAAATAGAAATAATATCCATTATATATAACATATATCAGATCCCTTATGGGCTTCCCAGGCCCTCTACACAAACTAATGATTAAAAAGATTAGCTCCTAGTAGTAAATGTGCTAGAATCTTCAGAGTTTCGCAAGATACTCAATGTTAACAGCAGAGGTTTAAAGAAAGAGTTTTCTATCACTTGGCAATAAGCCAAGGAAATTATAACGAAATGTCCTACTGGCTCTTCATATAACAAAGTACATTACCTGTAGGAAGTAACCCTAAAGGTACCCAAAGGAACAAAATTTGGCAAATGGATGTGTTTCATTTTGCAGGGCTTGGTAAATTGAAATATGTGCATCATATTATAGACACACGTTAAGCATTTCAACTGGCAACTGCTTTAAGTTCTGAGAAGGCTGACACTGTAGTTACTCATTTATTAGAAATTCTGGAAAATATGGGAATGTCTGTGTAAATTAAGACTGACAGTGTTCCAGCATATATCTCTAGTAAAATGAAACAGTTTTTGCATGTTATAATATAAAACATATTATGGGTATACCACACAAATGTGTAGGACAAGCCGTCATGGAGAGAACTAAATATACCTTAAAGAATACACTTAACAAGCAGAAATGGGTAACAAAGACAAAACCAAGGATAGATGGCGCAGTGCTTTATTAACTTTAATTTTTTAGTGCTAATGAGTCAAAAGCTACAGCTGCTTAGAGACATTAAAATATGAAGAAAAAACTGCTGAATTAAAACATTCTGTGTATATCAGCAATGTCTTTACTTTTGAATGGAGGGAAGGAAATCTGTTATGCCAAGGGTAGAAGTTTTGTATATGCTTCCACAGGAGAAGAAAGGCTACATACTGCATCCAAATTAATAAAAAGTGGATACAATCGGAGGACACACCATGATGAAGATTTGTACTATAAACAGAAAGAAATTGATCAAAAAGACCAACAAAACAAGCAACATTACAACTGATCTCTCTATGTAGGAACAGCCCTGAAAACGTCTCTGCATAGCCAGTAAAGCATGCTGACCACAGAGTCCTCAGAACTTATCAGGCCATTTTTTTTAATATGACATAGATGAAATTTCGTTACAGTTTGGTTATGCAGTCCAGACTGGGTGATGAAGAAAAACAAATGTCTTTCGCCTGCTCAAACAAATAGTAGGAGAAAATCAATCTCATGTAAGTTGTGCATACTACAATTCCATACATGTGTTTATACAAAATTGCATGTTACCTGTGAAAGTTTGTAAGTTTACAGGACAAAAGGACCAGACACCATTGAAATTGGACCAGCCCTCACAGGATTGATCCTGAAAGATGCTGAGATTCTGAGAAATGTTTGTTCCAGGATCCTGCTTAACCCATTACAGACTGTTTCTTCCAAAATCTGTATCCAGGACAACATATAATGGCTACTTAGATTGTACAGAGCCACAGATTGTCGCAGTCTGAACTTAAATGAATCCATTCGCTTTCCCAGCACACAGAGAAGTGGTGCACAAATGATGCATCCAGTTCTCCTAGAATTTGGCCACCGTTCCAGTTTTCTTGGGATGCCCCCCAAAACCAAAAATAATGTCCCAAACAGCAGAAAGCAATTTTAAAGACCATGATTTTCTCATTTCCAAAAGGTGGGGTGGGTTATTTCTAATTGTTCTATGAGTGATAAATACTTGTCTTTAAAAGGGGTTAGTCACAAGTTGTTTTATGCTTTTGGTCAGGGAGGAAACAAGGCGTAGGAGCTTAAACTCATGGAATTATCACTTATCTCTTCTGTTTTCTTTCCTATATCCTTCTTTCTCCCTTATCTAATGTTAAGCAGAAAAAGAGTAGAGAAAGGAGGAAAAGAAAAATGCAGGGAATAGATGAATAATAGGATAATAGTGTAGATTATTGAATCTACCATTAATTAAAAAAATCAACTATTAGTCTCAAACATTTTTACATTGAATAGGTTATTGTATGTTGATATATTTTTGGAGTACATATTGTATATGCATTTCAACTCTTGTTCAAGTTATTGTGCCTTTGAAACTCATTTAATTGTGAAATCTAAAGTTCCAGTCTGCTTGAAAGCTGCTATAACAAACTAGGATAAGTTAGAAACACAAGTTAGCCAGCAGTCAACCAAATTTATGGTCATGTTTGATACTAGTTTAGTTAGTTGAAAATATATGTTTCCTAGGTTGAGCAGATATTCATAGCTAGAAATGAGCAACGGGTACCTATTCATATATACTAAAGATAGGTAAGTGGTTGTCAAAAATCTCAGAGATCCACAGAATATGGCATTTGAAGATGTTTTATTAATAAAATTATCCTCTCACAGTATTACATGTCGGCTCCTGGCAGCGTTCGCAGGCAAAAAAGATGGGCATTGAAAAACCCTCCATGTGGAGTAAACTTCAAAAATGGCAAGCTAGCTACTGAGTAAGAAACCCCCCTTGCTTCACCTGCAAACAACATGCTGTACGAACATGGATTTGACTACTGAACTTTGAAAGAAAAGACAGACATCCTTCATAATTTCTGTTTCTCCAAAATCTCTGTTATATACTGGGCCAGAAGGCTAAAGATGATGCCCCAACATTGCAGAGAAGTTTGGGTGATTGTCCAGGCAGCCATCTGCCTCTGCCGTTTCGATATTTTTTAAAGCTGTTACTCTGCCCTTCCTGTATACTCAGGTAATATTTATTCCTTCTCAAGTCTCTGAAATGGTTGTAGACTAGATAGCTATCACCTCACAATCAACCTTACGTTTTTTAAAAAGATATTTTAGAACTAAGAAATTTTTTACATTGATAAATACAAATTATGGTAGAAAACAATTTAAGTACAAAACTCTAAACTTGCAAAGGATAGGGTAGAAAGTAGAATAATTTCTCCACAGTTTCCAAATACAAATGGACTGGATATTGTGAATGCCATTCTTACATGGTACTTTTCATAATTATTGTTATTGTATATACTTTATTTTTATAAGAGAAGGAGCCTTTTGTTGGACTAAAAAGGAGATATGTTTGAGGTTGTTCTAGTACACTGTGTATTCAGATACTTAATTTTGTACCTGAGATCTGCGGAGAGTCCAGACTTGAGCATCGCCACATTCATTGATTAGTGTTGTGTAAACATTGCTCCCCAGTTATACCTGATTGGTTAATAAAGTTGCTGAAAGCCCAAGACTAGCCAGAGGAGATAGAAAGGTTTTACTTCTGATCCAGTGGGAGGTCTCAGGTAGGGACCACAAGGTAGATGAAGAACAGAAAGAGGATGAGAAAGAAGAAGTAAGCAAAGGCCAATGCAAGGAGGACCCTGACATGATGAAGTAGACGTAGCCCGGGCAGGACCAATATGGAAAGTACCACAGGGCACATGGTTGGGAAATAACAAGATGGGCATACATGGATTAAAATAGGTGATTATCTGCCCAGTTGCAGAGCCCAAAGCTTAGTAATAAATCTGTTAGGTCTCTGTGTAAGATAATCAAACTCCTGAATTACTCAAATTCATGCCTGACTGTTCTAACATGTGTCTTCATAGACTTCACCCTATCCAAAAATCAAGGTCTTCACATTGGACCTTAAAATTACTTCATGCATCTTAAGACTTGTTTTTATTTTCATTTCTCTTTACTTAAGTTTCAGTAATAACTCAAAATATCTAGACCACACTCTGTGTTACCCATCACTTGCTCAATAATTCCAACACTACAAAGCCCAACTGCCACAGGCTATGTCTGCCTAGCTAACCTACATATATGCTTATCACTTATTTATGCACTTGGGAAAATGCAGTTATCATGCTGGACCCAAAAGTAAAGGGAGACAAATGACACTCTTACAGACTCCAAATTATATGACAATAATTCCGAACTACTTCTAGATTTTATGGGACTTTATAGAACATCCTTTTTTTTAAAAAAATTTTTGTTTGTTTGTTTTTTTTGTTGTTTTTTATTTTTAATTAATTTATTCTTGTTACATCTCTATGGTTATCCCATCCCTTGTATCCTCCCATTCTCCCCTCCCTCCCATTTTCCCCTTATTCCCCTCCCCTATGACTGTTCCTCAGAGGGATTACCTCCCTCTGTATATGCTCATAGGGTATCAAGTCTCTTCTCAGTGACCTGCTGTCCTTCCTCTGAGTGCCACTAGGTCTCCCCCGCCAGGGGACATAGTCAGATGTGAGGCACCAGAGTACTTGAGAAAGTCACATCCCACTCTCCACTCAAGTGTGGAGACTGTCCTGCCCATGGGCTAGATCAGGGCAGGGGTTTAACTACACGCATACTTCTTTGTTAGATACAGCACCTCTGGGATGTAACCTTTCCTTAACTGAATTCCACTAGACAAGTGTACCCACCTCTACGTAATATCAGCATTACTGTCAAACATCTTTCTCATCGTGGATTGTATGAGTCAGCTACCCATAGCACATTTATGATTGCCCATTTTCTATCCAGGGTCACATATTAATGAAGGCAGGTGCAGGACCTGCCTCTAACTCAAAAAACGTTAAGACCACACACATTTTTTGTTGTTGTTGTTCTGACAGCCAAAAACTCAGATTCAGAATTGTACTGTGTAGTTCTATCTGTTAAAGTCTAATCCCTCTTCCTCCCCCAAAAAAAAAAAAAAAAACAAAAAAACAAAAAAAAAAAACAAAGAAAAACAAAACAGTAGTATGAACTATGAAAAAAATATTTTTAAAAGTTATTTTACAATAGTTAATAGTATCACTTCACATTCACAATTTCAAATGTAAAGTGGAGGTGCATGGATTTGAAGAAAGCCTTTGTCTTTTTTTCTTCTTTTACCTAAATGTGTTACATATTTTTATTAGCCACTTCTCATCTCCCTACTCCCACATTTTGCTAACATCACTCTTGTGCCAGGTTGTAAAATTTTAAGTATTGCATATACATTTGGACTTGTGTAGCGTTTTTCCTCTGTCTGGTTCATATAGTTTACTGTCACGTTTTTCGGTTTCATTGTATTATTGCATATGTTCATAGTTCATGCTATACGTCCACTCATTTACCAATAATCAGATCAGAGTGCTAATATCTCTTTGAGAGCACTTCATGATTTTTAAATTACAACCCAGAAGTTTGCTAATTGCTATACTTAATACATAATTTGAACTTAAATACAAATTCTCCCTTGTAATTGGTGGACAATCTTTAAGCAAATCAGCATGCATGGTAATGCTTTAGGGATAGTCAACAAATAACTTTTAATTCCACAGGGACTATTTCGGGAATTAAAACGTAATTCATAAATCATCTCTGGGAGTGCAATACAAAGAAGCACACAGGAGGAGGAAGAGCAATGCTTTATTATAGGTGAGAAAGGTGAAGACTGCTTGAGTTGTTCCAGGCCACCATAATCCCCAGGAAGGGTAATATTTTGCTCTCTTTTTGACATCCACAAGGCCAGTTTGGATTTATTTTCTATGACATCTTTATCATCATGCCTGAACCACAATAGCAACAGGCCCTTTCTCCATTACTTAGAAATAATCATTTCATATGTGTATTTCAAAAACTAAATTGATTTCAAAAATATACTTAGAAAATGTACTCTGCATACATTTACTTATATAGTTAGTGCGTTCAAAAATAAGAGGAGAAATGAAACATGACCAAAGGAAGTTAACAATTTTTAATTCAGAAATGAAAATATCAATGAACCCATTCATATGCAGCCAAATATTTAGGTGTTTGGAGTATCGAAACGCCTGTGTGATGCTCTCATTTGTTACATTAATATGTAAGTGAATAGTTAAATTAAATCTTTCATTAAGGAATACATGACTTTTCACATCTTTGTGTGTGTGTGTGTGTGTGTGTGTGTGTGTGTGTGTGTGTGTGTGCATGTGTGTGCATGAGCGAACTGGTCTTAAAGATTACATTTTATTATGTTAATATGTCATTTTACAGTGAAATGTGATAAAATATTCCATGGTAAGCATTCCCTTGAACTGAAAAATCATGAGAGGAAACAGTTTGTGGTTGCAATTACTTAAAACATTGTCATATTTTCATCCCATATATTTAAAATTCAGTACTAAAATATGTTTCACTGGGACATCACTTGGGTACCCACTATAAACATACATTGAACTGAAGTAAGTTTAATTTACACATGACAAATTTTATACGTACGTATATATAGTCAAATTATATGACTCATTTAGCCATTAAATTAGGTTTAGTCTCTCTCTGTCTCTCTCTCTCTCTCTCTCTCTCTCTCTCTCTCTCTCTCTCTCTCTCACTCTCTCTGTCTCTCTCTCACTCTCTCTCTCTCTCTGTCTCTGTCTCTCTCTCACTCTCTCTGTCTCTCTCTCACTCTCTCTCTCTCTCTCTCTCTCTCTCTCTCTCCTCCCTCCTCAGGAACAATTTGTAACATGCCATGGAAACATCAAGTCATACAATATCTTTTCTCTTTCCAGACAATACTGCAAAGGATTAATAAGACTACAGGGCTTTAGATTTACTTTTGCCAAGTGTATCCTTCGCATACATGAAGTAATATATTGTTTATCATACATGTGTGCATGCTGTATAATATGCTTGTGTATCTGTTTGTGGATAAACAGTTTCACACATCTGAAATTATTTATCAAGAACGTTGCCACATTCTACTGCAGCACGGGTAAGAATAAGGGTTTTAGAAAACTTTATTTTTCCTGAAATTTTTAACACAAATTCTTCAAATTCTCAGACTGTCTTCGGGATTGTTTGATAGCTGATGATGTCCTTTAAATTCAGATTTTCTTATTTTCACTTTAAGAACAAGTAGTATTATAGGGATATACTACATATTTTAGAAAAACCTAACCCTGGTATTGGTGAATGCCAAAGCTCTCTTAATGTGGTAAATGATAGGGCTACAGAGATGACCCAGCATTGAAGAGCACTTACTGCTCATAGGAGTTCATGAACATCTTTAGATCTCTCTTTCTAGCATACATCTATCCGTAACTTATACCTCTTACGTAATTGGTGTTACAGAATTTGCTAGTTAAGGAAAACTCATTAGTGTAATCATTGTTTGGAGCTGAAGGTTTTATAGAGCACGTCAGGTCACACATAGGCTTACTTATACCTCTTATGTAATTGGTGTTACAGAATTTGCTAGTTAAGGAAAACTCATTAGTGTAATCATTGTTTGGAGCTGAAGGTTTTATAGAGCACGTCAGGTCACACATAGGCTTACTCGTCTTAACAAATCTGTGTCTTTATCAGTTCCTCTCCACATTGAGCCAAATTGTCTTTATATACCGAAGTACATTTTATATCACGGAATTCACATCACGTGAGTACCATGGTCTACTGTTTATATAT
Organism: Acomys percivali; assembly: GCA_907169655.1. NCBI lineage: Eukaryota > Metazoa > Chordata > Mammalia > Rodentia > Muridae > Acomys > Acomys percivali. The sequence goes on from CAJRSG010014977.1 coordinate 31,001, forward strand.
ATAACATCACATCTTTATGTATATAAAAGGTATTTATTTGAAATAACTATTATCAATTTCAATATATATTATTATAGCAATATTGCATAATGAATAGTTCTCTTCTGATGACACTGGATGACATTAAAAATATAATGAGAATAAAATTGTTTCTACCCAGGATAGATTCATTACTATGACTGTATGGAGCAACAGAACCTCACAAGCATGACTGAATTTATCCTGATGGGCATCACTGACCGCCCTGAGCTGCAGGCACCATTGTTTGCACTGTTTCTCATCATCTATCTGATCTCACTGATGGGCAACTTGGGCATGATCATCCTTACCACAGTGGACCCCAGGCTGAAAACACCCATGTACTTCTTCCTCAAACACCTGGCCGTCAGTGATCTTGGCTATTCAACAGCTGTGGGACCTAAAATGTTAGAACATTTTGTTGTGAACCAGAACACAATATCCTATTATCTTTGTGCTGCACAGCTAGCATTCTTTCTTCTGTTTATTACTTGTGAACTTTTTATTCTCTCTGCCATGTCCTATGACCGTTATGTGGCTATCTGTAACCCTTTGCTCTACAGTGCCATCATGTCACAGAGGGCATGTTGGGTACTAGTGGCAATCCCATATATATATGGTTTGTTTTTGTCTCTTACAATTACTTTTAAAATGTTCACATTAACATTCTGCGGCTACAATGTAATCAATAATTTTTTCTGTGACTGTATCTCTTTGATACCTTTGCTGTGTTCAAACACTCATGAAATTGACTTCACAATTTTAATCTTTGCCATTTGTGATTTGATTTCTTCTCTTCTGGTTGTTTTTGTGTCTTACCTGCTTATCCTCATAACCATCCTGAGGATGAACTCTACTGAGGGCAGGCGCAAGGCATTTGCGACTTGCGGATCACATCTGACAGTGGTCATTGTCTTCTATGGGACTTTGATATCTATGTATTTGCAGCCTAATTATGGCCACTCCTTTGACACTGACAAGTTGGCGTCCATCTTTTATACCCTGATTATTCCCATGTTGAATCCCTTGATCTACAGCTTGAGGAACAAAGAAGTAAAAGATGCTGGACAGAGGCTATGGAAGCAGATGCACAAGCATTGAGGCACTCTCTCATGGAAAGAGTCCTGGACTTAATAAAACTGAGAATAGAAACTGATCACTACAAATTATCACCAATGCCACATGACATGGATATTCTGGGGCCAGGACTCTCACACTTCTCTTCTGTTGTCATGGCTCCATCATACTACAAAACACGGAATCTCCCGTAATTGGAACTATAATCTGAAATAAAGTGCTTCTCTCTCAGTTTGCATTTCACAATGTACTTTTTCAAGAAACAGGAAAAGTATACATATCAGTGGCATGTTTAACCTTTTATTTAGAGAGTGATAATGAAATCCACATTTCTAACTCCCTGGGTGTAAAAGCATGAGACTCCGAGGCTCTGTAACTTACAAACCTCAGGAATACTGATTTCCTTCCATATGTTACCTATGAAATAAATCCAATGCAGAAAACCCTAAAACTTTATAAAAAGATGCACTTTGAATTCTTCAGAGTGTATTTTGGAGGAATAAGTACTTATATTTAAAAATAAAGATTTTTCAAAAAGAATTTTTATAATAAAAGAAAAGTATATATTTTAATAAATTGACTCACCCATAATGAAAACAGACTTATAATGCAAAGGTCTATAAATGAAGTGCAGGTGAACTTTCAAAAATGCTGTCTATTTATGTTTATGGAAAAATACTTTGTGTTGACCAGGTGCATTAAAGTGATAGACACAGCAAGGAAGAATTAAGTGATATATAATATTGAACAAATGAGAAGGGTAGCAGTTTAATTGTTAAGCAAGCTTTATTTGCCCCACATATTATAGTTTTAATAAATGTATATGTTAATTTACCCTGAAGTTAATAAATCGCACTTTAGAAAAGATGTGATGATAAGCTATATGAAATTAAATTTTAGGAAATATGATCATATGAAGTTAGTTACTTTTATATGGTAATATAAAACAGTGGGCTTAATGTCATATTAAAGTCCTTATAGGAAAAATACCTGAATATAGTTTTCCAATATAGTCAGTAATTGACCTAATATCAAGATTTTCTACTTTATAATAAAGTCCAAATTAAAGATGTATTTTAGTAATACTATGATTGCTTTTAGAATTTTGATAATATACACTTTAACTTTCATTTATTTATTTATTTGGCTTTTTGAGACAGGGTTTCTCTGTGTAACAGTCCTGGCAGCCCTAGACTCACTTTGTAGACCAGGCTGGCATTGAACTCACAGAGATCCACCTGCCTCTTCCTCCTAAGTGCTAAGATCTAAGGCATGAGCCATCCTTCTCAGCAAAACCTTTTAATGTTTTAAGAAGCACATGAATATTTAGGCCTTTAGATTAGTGCCAATTTTGAGTGAATCTCTCTTGGGTTCCCACAGAGTTGATATAATTCCAAAGGATATGCAGTAGTACCTCATATAATTGGAATATAGATTCATTCTGTGTGAATGTCAACTCATGTATATCCAGTCAGAGTATAGAGAGTTCTACTGAAGTAGGAACCTTACATTTTATTCCTATGTGTGGTAGAGATCTTCCATATTGTGAAGATATTTTTAAAATCCATATGACAGCAAAAAGTATGAAAAATATTGTCACCCATTCATTCACAAACATATATCCCAAATATTTTTTCTAGGCTGCCTTAAATCCACAACTAAAAAAGTGTTCTTTTCATGTAAAGAATTCTCATGCTGGGTTTTATTACACTGGAAGTGAGGGTACAATTTCACTGAAAGTCAAAATAGTTATTTCCTACTGATAGCTTTATCGAGAATCTGATCTCAGCCACTGGATATTCTGCCTTTAAGAATCCCTATTTGATGAGAAGAAGCAGGAACGCACATTCATCATCATTGCACACTTATCAGCAATGCAGTAGTATGGAGTCCAGTCTTCTCAAACCTCCTTTGGTTATAGAGCAGTAGAAGATGTTTCTCCAGCAAGAACTAATCCGTATACCTACGTTATGAGTGCTGAAGAAACCAGGATCCTCTTTTCTTTTGTTATTTTGTTTAATATTTGAGAATATTAAAACTATATATTAAAACACCTTGCTCTTTCTGAAAAAAGATGGCTGCCTGTTATTTGTTAAAAAAAGAGAAAACAGAAAACAAATAATTCTTTACAAGCGAATTCACTGACTGACACTTGCTTGTAGTTCTTTTGTTGTGTTGGAGCCACATGGACTTTTCCCTGTCCACTTTGGCATTTTCATTGGCATAATTTGTTGTCAGCTCACATTTAGCCAGTCATGCTGGTGAGATTTTATGGGTATAATTTCAGAAATTAATGGGAGACACAATCTCAAAATAAACATCCTGAGCTCCTGGTTCTTACAATTTACTCATCTTATCCAATGTTCCCCGAATCTGTGGTGCAGGAAGGTTTTGTGGAATGGACTCCACAACTCTGCATTTTTGAGTGGTTGTTGTTTTCTGTAATTATCTCCAACTGTTTAAAAAAAGAGCTTTATTTGATTGGGGTTAAGATCACACTTATCTGTGGATATAAAAACAATTGATAGTAGGTTCTTAGGGATTTTCTAGTTTAGTGTTTTAATGATTGTAGATTCTCCTCCAATAACCATGACTTTACAAGTACCAAGTAGTTAGTTCATCTAATTATTTTCAATATCAGTTATAGTTTCCATCTTGCTAAAATGCCTTATGTCCATAGGAAGATTTTGGTTACCGCCAAGGTATGTGGGACACTACTCGGCCCTTAGAGTAATTGAGTCACACTGGTAATTGATGTTATTCATAGGCATCGTAAGTGAGTAGGTCTGGTCACCACCTCTATCTTTTGAAATTTTGGTATTTAGTTCAATTCCGGTTCAAGAGGCCTTGAAATTAATGCTGTCTCTAATAATACGGACTTACACTTAACTTCCTGGGAATAACCAAGGGATAACCCTCTTTCAGGTTTTCCAGGCCACAGTAAACACTACCTGTCACTCTGTCTCTACTGCTCCCCAAATCCTCCTGTCTTGGTAATGGTACAGTTTTCCTCTCCTGGCATCTGTAGTTTCCCCAAGATATGAACTCAGACTGAAGAACTCAATCAGTGAGGATATGTGGTATTTGTTTTACAAGGTCTGATTGTGTCATTAAATATATAATCATTTTAATTTTATTCTAAAATTCCAACAATTATTTCATAATTATTTCACTCATCTGCATAAGAACACTCAGTTTCCTCATCACCATTTGTTAAAGACGCTTTCTTTTCTCCAGCTCATATTTTTCATGTCTGTGTAAAATATTAAGTGGCTGAAATTGCATGTCTTAATTTTTGTTTCCTCTCTTTTTTTGTCTGTCTATCTGTCTGTTTTTCTGTCTCTGTCTCTGTCTCCCTGATTATTTGAGCCAAGAGCATGTCAATTAGTTGGTTTATGTCTCTATGAATCAGCATTTAGACTGGTTTAATCTCTGTATTATTTGTTCTTTATCTATTTCATCAATTATGCTCTTTGTTTTTTATTATTTCTTGCCATCAATGGGACTGAATATGATTTGTTTCTCTGTTCTCAAATGTTTGTGTTGTAGAATTAAGTAAGTCATTTGTGATATTTAGTATTTTTTAGTGTATGTACACACAGAGAAATAAATTTTATCTCTGTTTTGTTTTCATTTTAATTTAGTTCCTAGGTTTGTATTTCTTTCTTGAAATTTTATTTGATGCATTTATATTTTAGTAATGAGTTGCTTAATCTGTTCAGTTTATGTGTAAATTAGAGGTTTGATTGCTGTTATTTAAGTTTTATTGCATAATGGCCAGATAAGAAATAATATATGATATCAGTAGGCACAATGAATTTTATGATTACAACAATTATATATGCTTTTGTATCACTCCTTTCACTATATCTTATTCCTTTTTCTTTTCTTGCCTTCTCCATTAAACAGTTAATATATTTCCAACTATCATACTGGCAATTCACAACACCTTTGATTTCAGCTTCAGGAAACAAGAAACATTGTAACCTCTATAGACACTCCATTTATGTATAGAATCCATACTCAAGATATTCATATAAGCATATAACTTTTTCTTTTGTGAGATTATAGTATAATCATAATATTTATTTCATACTTTTCATCATGGCAACCCACCTGATCAAGTCTGTGTCTTTTTAATATATTATTTGTTCTTGTACGCAAAACACACAGAAACACAGACACACATACACACCTAACTTTCTCATAACTCTTAACTCATAACCTTCTCAGTCTGTATAAATCTACTCATGGTTCATGGGTGACTGTTTGTTATTAGGTAACCAAGTGGTGCCTCTTCCCGGGGAAAGTCTACATCTCCCATTCTCAGCACTACTTAATATTCTGTACTTACATAGCACTGAAGCCTTCTTATGCATCCCTCTTTCCACCTTGAATTGTATATTTCTGTCATCTTTACTGAGCTCATGTTTGAACACTCATGTTAATATTTCATGGGTATAGATTCCAGCATTACTAGAAGACACACAAGGATTTGTCTTCCAACTCAGGGGGTCAACCAAGTGCAATAAAAATACATTTTAAGTTTTGGGATTCTCTTCAATTGCCCTGTTGTATGTTCTTCAGCTTTTGGGAGGGCCACTGTCAGCTTATATATATATATATATATATAACCTTGTATCTTTTAATTATTTTAGGTAAATAAGTAATACAACAATCCCTGTATTTTCTCAAACATCTTTTTTGTTATTTTACCTTCCTGTCATCTTTTTCTTTTTTTTTCCTTAATTTATTCAGATTACATCTTAATTTTTATCCCATCTCTTGTATCCTCCCATTCCTCCCTCCCTCCCACTTTCGCCTTATTCCCCTCCCCTACGTCTATGACTGAGGGGCGACTCCTTCCCCACTGTATGGTCATATCTGTCTTCTTTCTCAAAACTTATCTCTCACCAAATTATTTTTAACTGTGATGCAAATAAATATCATGCATAACAACAAAAGATATCACAGGCTAACAAAAAAAAACAAATGCCTGGAACGGGTTAACCATTTTGATAGTGGTGTCAGTAAGCTATCTAGACCCTTAAATGTTAGAGAGTTTTGCAGTGTTCTTGACTAACACCAAAACTTGATGGTTTTCTAAGCACAACACACTTGAGACATAGAACATAGAAAAATAAATATAGCACTGTCATAGAAACTACATTTGTACAGGGTAGCTCTTATGGTACTACAAAGTGTAGTATATATTACTAGAAAAAAATAGTAATTATTAATATCACCCAGCTATGAAATACATACAATACAGTAAAGCCTGACTTGACACAGTGTGTCCACTGATACAAGATTAGCATGGATGTTATAGAAGAATCTAATTTTTTACATTTCCTTTTGTAAGATGACAACTTCATTTGACATTGTCATTAAGGGCTATATGTGTCACAGACCCTAATAGGGAAGTATCTACTATCATTCTCCTAATTGAACACAGTATTAAACAGATTTCAGTAATTTATCATTAGATGCACAAATTAGGGCACCACTTCTCAATACTCATGAGATAATATTCCTTCTGTAGTAGGTGATAATAAACACAGAAACATTCTCAGAAGTAACCACAAGCAGTGGCAATAGGCTATATGTTTGAGGAGATCTAAGGGGACTCACTAATCAACAATTTAAAAACGTGTTCACTGATAAAGTTAGTACATATTTTCTGAGGCCAGCTCCCATGTTCCAGTTAATACTTTACTTCACCACAAAGTTTGTCAAAGTATATCAAGTGCATATTATATAAAAGACTAAATGTGGAGTTGAATAGATAGCTTAGTAGTTAAGTATATGTCTACTCTTGTAGAAATTACTCATTTTGAGCAGTTCACAACTTCGTATAAAACCATCTATAAGAATATCTGAAGCATCACACTATTACAGATACCAATAAACACACACACTCACACACACACATGTCACTTAAAATAATAAATGTAAATTTATTAAAACAATAAAGTATTGAAAAGCATTAACTAAACCTTGACATTAAATTTGTATTCTCTGAGAATGTGGACAATCCAAAATCAAATAAGAAAGCAAAATTAATATTAAGAAAATAATAATTTTATAGAATTCTTATCAGTCTAAATTGTATATGCCCATTTTCAAATGATTATTTAATATAAATAATAAAACAATAAATATATATGGATAAATAAATAATCAAAGAACTTCATGAAATTTTTTCCACTGAAATGTCCATGTCATTTATGAAAAGCTATTTAGAATCACTAATTGTTAAATAAATGCAAAAGTAAATTAAAGGTTACCCAAAACCATTCATTCAAAACCAGGAGTAAATAATTCTTTCAGAGATGTTTCTTTGGTTTTAAGTATGAAGTAAATCATTAGGTTCAAATTATGAACCAGAAAATAATTGAATCTATTCTCTAAGGAACATTCCTAAAGGATTTGTCAAAAATTGTATAAATATATAAAATCATCGTAAAATGGCTGAATTCTTTCTCATTGATCACAGTGGAAAATTTTAGTAATGTTTTCTTTGTTAATATGAGGATAAACATATTTGTTTAAGTTCATCACTATAGCAATATTGTAGGGCATTTTCAGGTATACATAATAGATAATAATAATATCTGGTATTTTAATTAGAGTACATTTGACACATTTGATTTGTAGGATGTGTATATTAATATATTTATATACTAGTATACACACACATTATATATATACATTCATAGTAAACAATAAACAAAAATGCATGCAAAATTGTTTATACATTCTTTACTTCAAAATTCTGGATATGATTTTCTGTGATCACTATAATGGTATCTGTGATAAAAATTGTGAATAAGTTTAATATTCTACCTAACTAAATCTGATCACAAGCAATGCTATATAGACTAATGCCCCAGTATCCTGCTCATTTCTCAAGGCGTTATATATACAGTACATAGTGCTATGCATCACTCTCATCATATCTCACTGTTTATGACAAGAAATAATATGGACAAATCCATATGTGTTTTCATTGGTTTGGTTAATGAACATTATTTTTTCTCTTTTATAAAACCTACACTTTTGCTTTAGGTCCCCTCACAATATGGAAATTAAACTATAAGACCATACCTAAAATTTTACATAGCAGAGGAAGGCAGAATAGATGGCTAAGCAATTAATAGCAAAGGCCTCTAACAGAGGGTAAAGATTCTGTTTGCAGCAACCATATAGCATCTATGGCCACCATTAACTTCATTATTAGGGATGCGGTGCCCTCATCTAACCTCCGAGAGCATGAGGAAAACATGTGGTACATATACATGCATTCAAGCAAAGATTGCATTCTGATAAAAATAAACAGACAAATAAATAATAAAACCATTAAAGAAAATAAAAATTTCAATTCAGAGAGTAAATTAAAATGGACTCTAAGATTTGACTCTTCTTAAAATCAAGCTCTTACCCATGATTACCCAATTCCTTAAAGCCTTTTCTCTACTCTGATTTTGGGTAAATTTTCTCCTAATCCTTGAAACCTGTGGTGCTCAATAGGATGCAATGATTACTCACTGTCTAGGTCCAAGAATGAGTGTAAAGGATCTCAACTGTGTGGATTTCTCTTCCAGCACAGATCTTCTTGTGTGTATGTGTGTGTGTGTGTGTGTGTGTGTGTGTGTGTGTGTGTGTATTATTTATACATTATTCTGCCCACACCTATGCCTGCCCACCACAAGAAGGCACCAGATCTCATTCCAGGTGGTTGTAATCTACCATGTGGTTGCTGGGACTTGAACTCAGGACCTTTGGAAGAGCAGACGGTGCTCTTAACCTCTGAGCCATCTCTCCAGCCCCAGCACAGACTTTTTCAATGTGCTACTACGTCTTTCAGTCATGAAACAAAGTTAGATTGTTTCTTCTCCCTTTTCTCAACATCTTTTTCCTAACTAACTACTTTTGAATAATATCTTACTTAGAAAATTAAAAGATGACAGTAATTAGCCTATCTCCTGCAGTCTTTTGATAGTTTTAGAATATTATTTTATAATCCCAATTCATCCCTTGACAGTCCCCTGGGTTAAAGAACTATAACTGTTTAATAACCTTGCTCTTACTGCACAGAATATAAGCAAATATATTCTAATATAGATAACAGGGTAACAGTTCAGAAACAGAGCATCTTCCGTAGAATATTCATTCGTAACGTCTTTAGATTTCTTTTTGCTTTTATGTGCTCCTCTTTGCAGTACCACCTCATCCTCTATAGTGGCAAAATTAATACATGTTCATAGAGACCTATTATTCATTTATATCTAAAAATATCAGGTTATTACTAACCTTGAATGGGGGTTTATAGTATGAATATGTGTTTATATATTTAAAAAGGAAGAATGTTTTCTATTTTTGAGATTACGATTTGATTACAATATTTCTTGCTACCATTTCGAGCCTCCGAAGCCTTCCATAATACTCCTACTGTCTTTTAAAGCCATAGTTTCTTTTCATAAATTATTATTATGTAATTACTAGTATGTGTATATACATACATATTAATGAATGTAAGATATTCATTCCAGATAATGCTACCTGTAAGGATGTTTTAGGTATGACAGTTTGGTACTGGACAATGAAGTGGTGTGCTGTTCTCTGAGATTATTTCTCTTGCCTCCAGCTTTCCTCAATTACCTTTGTAAAGGGTTTTTTTTTTTTCTGTCCAATTTGGCATGTTTGTTGTGTTTATCTTTGTTCACCTCACAATTGGGCAGACATGTTGCTGAAATTGGAGGAGAATTAAGAACCACTAATTTGCTAACACAGCATAATCACGAACAGTGTGCCCACAGATTACTGTAGTGTTCACACATCCAAAGGAAATTTCTCTTCTCAATAGAAGAGGATAACTACAGAAAACCACAATCAGGTAGACATCCGAGCTATGGAATGCTGTGGAAGAGGGGATGGGATTCTTTCAAGGATAAGAAGATTAAGGAATTTGCTGTAGATTGTGTTTATTAGAATGGTCAGCAGAGGAAGAGATTGCTCAAATTTTAAGTTTGAACATTATTTTAGTTGGTGTGATCACTCCATTTGGAAATGGAAATGACAGTATATGGCATAAGATACTCCACATGAATAACTGACCACAGAGCCATCAGTAGGCTCCACAACAGCAAAGGCTGTGGCCAGTGACCTTTGTGTCCCACTGTGATTCCTTGGTAAATTCTTACTGCTGAAGATGTCATGTTTTAGATGTATAACATAGATAAATTAGTCTCAACAGGACTGAGAACTCCCTTCAAGCTATCTAACTTTATTCTGACAAAATTTATTCCAAAGGATGTTGGAATGGAAAAGAAATCAATACAGACCCAGAGCTAACTGTTGTGTGTGGTAATAATGCCCTGCTGGGTAAAATGTGCCTACTGATACAATAGAATAGCTGCTTTCTGGTTGAATATTAGACCTAATCAGCAATAAAAAATCATATACCTGGTCCTGTAATCATGTTCAAAACCCTATAGTTGAGGAAATTATATGCCTTTATTCTGACAAAATTTTCACTAAATGTTTATGTTACCAATTTGCCTTATAAAAATTAATATTTTTACCCATATGGCTTGGCATCTCTCAGCCTTGTTGTTTTCTGTGGTAAACAACCCTCAGTGGCACAATACTGAAAGGCTCAAAGTGCTGGGAATACGATAGTGAGTCCTCAACAATGATGCAACAAATATATTAAGTCCCCACAACCCAGGCTCAGGACATTGAGATAAAAAAGACACAGAAGGGACATAAGAGCAAAAGGATGAAGAAGAATGCCATCAATTGCTTTCTTATGAAATGACACTAATGAAATCACAGTATCTATAATTAATTGCAAAAAATCAAGCCAGCCAAAGTCCTGGCAATATGGGAAAGGTGACAGTGAAGCCATGCTTCAGAAGAATTTATTTACAATTGATAGCTAATAAAGGAGAAAGAATATTTTTCCATTTTTCTTTTTCTTTCTTTTTTTTTTTTTTTGTGAGGTGAGCAGTATTAGCTTTCCCATGCTCTAGTTGGTGACACCCACCCATACACATAGGGACATCAGTAACTGAATTTAGTGGCTTAACAAAAACATGAGAAAGTCAGGATGCTGGAAGTTGTGCTGAGGATGACATGGCATTAGTTTGAGAAGGGAAATGAGATGTGAATATGATCATTTTCATTATATTCATATCTGAAATTATCAAAAACAATGAAAAGATTAAAATATAAGTGATTGATAAACAATTGAAAATTATGGAGAATAATGATGTTTATCTAATTTAAAAACTCACATCCTGAAAATAAGTTAGGACTATGATGAATGATAATCAATGGTTTGAGAGAATATCTACATTCACATTGAATCAATAAATGCGAAAGTGCTACAGAATGTGGAATCACCAAAACAATTCACAGTTGGACTACATACAGACTTTTAAAATGCCTTCCCAAGCCCAAATAGTAAGACCTGTAAGCATACTTACTTGGTCATGAATTTTGAGGAGTCCATATAGAAGTTGTTAGGTATATCTCACTTTCTCCCCAAACGCTTCTTTCTCTCAATCCCTATGCTTCAAATGGTCTTTTAAATTTGTTCGATAAATCTTAGCTTTATTCATATATGTATGTTGTGTGTGTGTGTGTGTGTGTGTGTGTGTGTGTGTGTGTGTGTGTGT
>CAJRSG010014977.1:49363-66012 GCA_907169655.1 Acomys percivali
CTCTCTCTCTCTCTCTCTCTCTCTCTCTCTCTCTCTCTCTCTCTCTCAGTCTTTATGTGGTTTAGGTATCAAGGTGATTGTGGTCTCATAAAAGTTTCTATTTTTGGAATAATTTGAGGGGCTCTTCTTTGAAGGACTGTGAAAATTGCATGTTAAAACCAACTGGCTCTGGTCTTCTTTTGGGGTGGAGATTTTTAATGACTGCTTCTATTATCTTAGAGGATATAGGCCTATTTAAATTGTTTGTCTATTCTTGCTTTAACTTTTTAATAAATGGTATCTATCAAGAAAATCATCCATTTTGTTCAGATTTCCCGATTTTGTACAGGTTAGTGTTTTAAAGTAAGACCTAATGTTTCTTTGTATTTCCTCAATGTTTGTTTTTATGCCTCTCACCCATTTAACTTCTTATTTTGTATATTTGGATGGTCTTTCTCTGCTTTTTAGTTAATTTTGCTAAGGGCTTTTATATCTTCTTGTTATCTCAAAGAATCAACTTTTGCTTTAGTTGATTCTTTGCACTGTTCTCTTTGTTTCTAATTTGTTGACTTTTTTTTGAGCGTATATATGTACTTTCAAGCTGATAGTTTGATATCTCACTAAAATCTTTTTGAAGTTGCTTAGTGCTATGAAATTTCCTCTTAACACTGCTTTCATTGTGTCCCATAATTTAGGGTATGCTGTCCATTCATTTCCATTGAATTCTAGAAATTCTTTCATTTCTTTCTTTAATTCTTCCTCAACCCAGTAGTAAGTGAGTCAAGATTTGTTCAGTTTTCATGAGTTCTTAGGTTTCCTTTTGTTTCTGTAGTAGTTGATGAGGGCCAGCTTTAATCCATGGTGGATTAATAAGATATGGGAGTCTTTTCAGTTTTCTTGTATCTGTTGAGACTGTTTTATGACAGAGTATATGGTCAATTTTGGAGAATGTTCCATGATTTGCTAAGAAGGTATATTCTTTTGTGTTTGGGTGAAATATTCCATGAATATCTGTTAGAGCCATTTGAACAATAAAGTCTGTTAGTTTCGTTATTTTTCTGTTTAGTTACTGTCAGGATGACTTGTCCATTAGTGAGAGTGGGGTGTTGCTGTCTCCTACTATTCATGTATGGGTTTAAATGTGTTATTTAAGTTTTAGTAATGGCTCTCTTCCAAATATGGCTACTCTTGCATTTGGAGAATAGATAATTCAAAATTGTGATGTCATCTTTGTGAATTTTTTCCTCTGATAAGTACGAAGTGTCTTTACCTTTTTCTTTAGATTACTTTTTACTGAAATTTTATTTTTACTAGATATTAGAATAACTAGTCCATTCTGTTTGTTTGTATGGGTCAGTTTTCTTGACAAACCATTTTTCAGCCCTTTACTCTGAGGTATTGTCTATCTTCAGGGTTGAACTGTATTTTTTATATGTAATAGAATGATGGATTTTCTTTTCCTCTTTTTCATTGGGTAGCCTATGCATTCTTATTGAGAAATATATTGCATTGATGTTAAGATATATTAATTACAAGTGACTATTATTTTCTGATTTTTGGATATTGGTGGTGGTTACTTGAGAGTGAGTGAGTGTGTGTGTGTGTGTGTGTGTGTGTGTGTGTGTGTGTGGTGTGTACCTTCCTTCGGTTTTAATGGTGTGTAATTATTTATTTCCACTGTTTTCTTAGGTGTAGTTAACTTCTTTGTTGGACTTTTCTTTCCAATAGCTTCTGTAGTGATGGACTAATAGATAGATTTTTAATGTGTTTTGTTATGTGGTATATTGTTCTCTTTCCTTTATGGTGAGTGAAAAACTTTCTGGGTAAATTAGTCTAGGCTGGTATGTTTGTTGTTTTCAAAATTGCACAGAATCTGGCCAGTCCTTTCTGTGTTTTAGAGTCTCTGCTTAGAAGCCAGGTGTAATTTTCATAGGTCTGCATGTATACGTTACTTGACCTTTTTCTCTGTCAGCTCTTTATGTCTTTTTTCATTCTGTACAATTAGTGTTTTATTATGGTGTTGGAGAATTTTCTTTTCTGGTACAATTTACTTGGTGTTCTGTAAACTTCTTGTATGTTTACAGGCATCATGTTTTTAGATTGGGGCCATTTTCTTCTATGATTTTGTTGAAAATATTTTCCGGGTCTTTGAATTAGGAATCTTCTCCTAGTATTATTATTCTTAAGTTGGCCTTTTCATATTTTCCTAAATTTCCTGGATGTTTTGTGTCAGGAACTTTTAAAATTTAACATTTCTTTGAGCCATATACCAATTCCTGCTCTCTTGTCTTCTGTGCCTGAGATTCTCTACTTCCTCTCTTGTACTCTGTTGGTGATGCTCATATCTGTGGTTCCTGTTCTCTTCTCTAGGTTTTCAGTCTATAGGAGTCCCTCAATTTCTGTTTTCTCTATTGTATCTACTTCCATTTTCAGATCTTGAGCAGTTTTACTCATTTCCTGTATTTACTTAAAGGATTTGTTCATTTCTCTAGAGGCTTCTGTCACCTTCATAAGATTGGAGTTAAGGTCATGTCATCATGGTTCAGTTAGGTTAGGAAGCCCAGGGCTTGTTGTAGTAGGATAGTTGGTCTCTGTTGGCACCATATTGGATGGGCTGTTGTTGATTGTGTTCTTATATTGGCCTCTGGCACCCTGGGTTTTGTGATATTTATATGTTCAGGTGCTGACTTCTGAGTTTATCTTTCTTGAATCACTGTGTTTCAATGTTTTATTTCCTTTGGTTTTTGTTTCCTCTTGGTCTTAGGAACTGAGTGATGAGGAGTTTCAGTGAACCGCAAGTCTCCAGGTCCAATAGAGTATCTCCATTGGAGGTTATGTGGCCTATGTGGGTTCTGCAGATTTTTCTGATAAAGTGGCTTCTGGGTTCTCTATTACCAGTGTGTTCTAAGGTCTGTGGTGACAGTTATGGTTCAGGAATTGGAGCACCATGTGTAGAGTTAAGTTCATATCTTCAGATTCTCAGGGTAGGTGAAAGTCTTCCCTGGTGTCTTGGGTACCAGCATACCTCTGGGAGTATGGGCAGAATTGTGAGAGTGTAACTACTGTTGTTGACTGTGTTTTCAGGGAAGTTGGCTGTCAAAGCCTAGAGGCAGATTTTTACCTGTTGTTTCTGGTGCTACCAGGCTTCCAGGAAGGCAGGAAACATTGTGGGGAAGGTATTCCTGGTGGTAGCAGGCTTCCAGGAAAGTTTGAAATGTTATGGGGTTGGTAAACTGAGCACAGGCTATAGGGTGCAGGTTACAGCTCTTTAGTGTGCTGTCAGGGGAGTGTGGGTCTCCTCTTCTCTGAGGGGCTGTTGGCCACCAGCCCACAATGGCCAGAAGAGTAGAGGAAAGGCACAAGGCTTGGTAGGCTGTGAGCATGACTGAATTTCATGAGATAGCTCAAATTTATTCAAAGTTAAGAAAGAGTTTATAGTCCTTGGCAATAGGTAGAAGGCTCTCAGCATAGGTGTACATAATTTTTTGGAACTAGAAATTCCAAGGATGTTGGATTTATATTCGGGAGCTCACTCCTTTCATAAGAGTGGGAACATAGTATCTAATTATCCTATAGGTGCACAGAGTGAAGAGCTAGCAGGGAACTGTGCCAAAGACCATACGGGATATGGTTAGAGGCATCTCTACCTACAGTCACCATCAATATGAGGTCAGGCAAGAGTAGGGAGCCTCGTGGGCAGAAGAAGCTAGCACTGAACTCAGAAAGGCTATCCAGACTGGGAGGATTGAAACCTCAAGCCCTCCAACAGGAGAGTTAGGTACCAATAGTTTCCCCCTGCCCCTGGCGGGGGGTTGGGGATCAGGGGGGCATGTCTTACCTATTGTACCTGGTGCCAGCAGGCTTTTAGGAAGGCAAGCAGAGTTCGGTGTCAGGTAATAGAGTACAGGGTATGGGGTGCAGCTTCCGACAGTTGGGTGTGCTTTCAGAGAAGTTTGAGAGAAAAGGCTTTGTGGCAGAGGGTCTTATCTAGTGTTGCTGGTGCCTCCTGAATCTCCAAGTAAGCTAGCTGAGTTGTGTGTAGGATGATAAATTGTATACAGGGTATAGAGTGCAGTTTCTGCTGTTGGCTGTACTTTCAGGAGAGTTAGCTGGTGTCCCTGGTGCTGGCAAGCCTCCAGGAAGTCAGACAAAGTTGTTGTGGATGGGAAATGAAGTACAGGAAATTGGGGTGCAGTTTACTAATATTGCGTGTACTTTGACGGTTCTTGGCAGGCAAGGACTTGAGGCATTACGTGGAGATGTGTTACCTGCTGTGCTTAGTGCTGCCAGGCTGCCAGGAATGCAGTGATATGGGTCAGTAAATGGGTTGCACGGTGTGGGTTACTCCTCCTCCTCCTCCTCCTCCTCCTCCTCCTCCTCCTCCTCCTCTTCTTCTTCTTCTTCTTCTTTTTTAGACAGAATTTCTCTGTGTATCCTTGGCTGTCCTAGACTTGCTTTGCAGACCAGGTTGGCCTTGAACTCACAGAGATCTACCTGCCTCTCCCTCAAAGTGCTGTGATTAAAAGTGTGTGCCACCACCGCCCAGCTGGAAATTTACTCTTCTTATCTATTCATTATACAACATTAGCAATGCATATATAGGCATTGAATGATTTGCTTATGGCAGCAAAGTCACATCATTTACAATAAATTGATTTTCTATTTCTATTTCTGTGTATTTTTATCAATAAAGCTCTGTTTTCATTCAAATATTTTAAAATTGAAGTTGGGATCTCTTTTGGAACCCTTTTCTTGTGTAGCTTCCATTGTGATCCTACTGAAATGTACTGATTTTGTTATTCTCTCTCTGTCTAGAACCGATTTTGTAATAAAAACTGATGGAACAACAAAACCTTACTGTGGTGACTCAGTTCATCCTGATGGGCATCTCTGAGCGCCCTGAACTACAGGCCCCATTGTTTGGATTGTTCCTGGTCATCTACATGAGCTCAATGTTTGGGAACTTAGGAATGATTATCCTTACCACAGTGGACCCCAGGCTGAAAACACCCATGTACTTCTTTATCAGACACCTGGCTATCACAGATCTTGGTTATTCTACAGCTGTGGGACCAAAGATGTTGGTAAATTTTGTTGAGGATCTAAATATAATCTCCTATAATCTTTGTGCTACGCAGCTAGCTTTCTTTCTTGTGTTTATAATTAGTGAACTTTTTATTCTGTCTGCGATGTCCTACGACCGCTATGTGGCCATCTGCAAGCCTCTGCTCTACACTATTATCATGTCTCAAAGGGTGTGTCACGTGCTGGTGGTGATCCCTTACCTGTACTGCACGTTTGTTTCTCTTCTAGTCACCGTAAAGATTTTCACATTGTCTTTCTGTGGCTACAATGTTATCAGTCATTTCTACTGTGACAGTCTTCCCTTGTTATCTCTGATCTGCTCAAACACACAGGAAATAGAAATGATTATTTTGGTCTTGGCAGCTTTTAATTTGATGTCCTCTCTTCTGGTGGTCCTTGTGTCGTACCTGTTCATCCTCATAGCCATTCTCAGGATGAACTCGGCTGAGGGCAGACGCAAGGCTTTCTCCACCTGTGGGTCCCACCTGACTGTGGTCACTGTCTTCTATGGGACTCTGATATTTATGTATGTGCAGCCCCAGTCCAGTCATTCCTTTGACACTGATAAAGTGGCTTCCATCTTTTACACCCTGATCATCCCAATGTTAAACCCATTGATATACAGTTTGAGGAACAAAGATGTAAAATACGCATTTCAACGGACATTGAGAAAGTTATACAGCATATTGGCATAAATATTATGTACAAGATGAATTCTTCTCATCAGATTTGGATGAATATCTGCTATGTCCTTTGTCAGAATATCTATCCTGTGCAAATGAACTTATATGTATATGTATGTACATATCTCAGCACTGGTGAGGAAGAGGATAACTTGAGTCATTTCTCTCCTTGTACTATGTGGGTCCTGAGGATAAAACTCAACTTGTTAGGAAATCTCCTCTTAATGAAAAGGGTGAATTTTGGCACTTTGAAATTAAAAATAAATAATTTATTTATCCTAGTATAACCAAAAGTTTAGGTCAATACATCATAAACATAAAGAAGCATGTATATGCTATTTGTATGTGGAAAACAAATGGATTTTCTCCTTATGGTAGTCTTGTGACAAGATATTTTCCAGCATCTATGTGTCTTTATTTATTTTTTTTCCTTTGCAGTCAGCACAATAGTTCTACTTAAATATATTATGTTCATGTAGATAGTTTTTAAATCACATTCAGATGTGCAGATTATGTTAAAATCACATTCAGATTTGCTTTCAGTCCACTCTTGGTTGCACAATCATTAAAATAACTGGTATATTAGTAGGTTTGTATGTTGAATGTAGACGGTTTGGGGATCTTAAGTTGTGTTGTTGTTGTTTGTTTGTTTGTTTTTGTAAGCACAGTGTTTTCATATACAGAACAAGGTATTTTATTAACATAACACAACTGGCATTTGTAGTAGCTTCAGTTTAGTATAGAATTTTGTCTAATACATTGTCCCTGTATATATTAATGAATTTACTCTGTATATTACACTTCACGAGTTCTGCCATAAAAGCTTCTAGAGTTAGGCTTTTAATTGTTGACTTGTTTTCATATCTTCATGGCCTGTTTTTGTCTACACGGTGATTACTGCCTTTGCTGTCAAAGGAAAGTGACATTTAACTTTTATGATGGTCTATTTGTTACAATCAGTAGCCAAAAATACCTGCTCTATGTTGACTGTGTAGCATGGGAACACTTGGCTGCTCCTCTCACATTTGCTCTGAATAACAATGTACAGAGACCTTTCTCTGACTATGTCACTGAATAGCAATATATGAAAAACCAGGAGAGCCTATCAGTTGCTCCATGCTTCACTTTTAATGAGCTTGTACCATTCTACACACACACTATTATATTATATTGTACTATTATATTGTATTGGTGTCCATATTGCTATGTCTTAGAAACATTGAGATTCACCACCCCACCTAATTCCCATCCTGTCTTCCATGCTTCATTATTGTTTAACATTCTCACTATCTAATTTACACTATAAACAGAATTATATTTATTACTGTTATTGTTCAATAAAATCACTTGAATTGCTATTCAAATACTAACGAACACAATTATATACTACTAAAGTAATTATATGCTACTTTGTACAAAATATTACTAAATTGTCATGCAAATTTTTTCTAGTATCAATCAATTTTATTTAGAGTTATACAACACATTTTAATGTAAAACGGAAATGTTTTCTTGTCGTAGAAAACATGATATTTGTGTGTGTATGTATGTGTGTGTGCATGGGCATGGACACATGCACACATTCCCATGCAACACTCGTACTCACGTGTGTATTTGTGAGTATAATATATATGTGCAGTATACAGAAGTACAAGTGTGTGCAATCACATACGAACACCCAAGCCCAAAACCAGACCAGTACTCTTCTTTCTTTCTCAATTTATACTTATTGCCTTAAGAAATGGCTTCTCAGCAAAAGAATGCTTCATCTTTGCAACCTGGCCATGGTTTTCTTGTGGTCTCTTTGTTTCTATTTAACAAATTCAGGGATTAAAAACATGACTTACCATGCATGGATTCTTATGTGTATCTTGGGCAAGGGAAGTAAATTCCTTGTGTTTTTCAGAGCACAGAGTACCCACTGAGCCATCATCTGAGACCCAAAAAATATATGATTGACAAATGTGTAAACACTAATGTTATTCTTTTAAAAACTTTTTTATTATATTTATTTTTACATATACATTTACATTATTACACACAAGTACATTAAACTACATACAGCAAAATGAACCACAAAAAAATCAGGAATTGTATAAATGTTACATTCATATTGTTTTGGCTGTTTGTATTTGGCAACCTTGAAAAAAACCTTTCCTATGTTGCTGAGTCTGAAATTCTGAATGTAAATTAATATCTATCACATCTCATCTCTATAAACATCTATCTAAAACTAAAAACATCTTAACCCCTAAACAACTAAGCTTAGTTGTAAGTCTAAACTATCTGATCTTCAACCCCATCAGAGACTTGAGAAGGAATAAAATTTATTATTTGAGTAAGCAGGAAGTATAGGTGAAAATCCATCTTACTCCTATCCAATTGGGTAATATCAAAAATTCAATAGACAGCACATGCTGCCAGGGATCAGGAGAAAAGAGAACACTCCTCCATTGCTGGTGGGAGTGCAAACTTGTACAATCACTGTGAAAATCAATCTGGTGCTATCTCAGGAAACTGGGAACAGTGCCACAGCAAGACCCAACCACACCACTCCTGGCCATATACCTGAAATATGCTCCACCATACAAGAAGGACATTTGCAAAACCATGTTTATAGCAGCCCTATTCATAACCGCCAGAATCTGGAAACAAACTAGATGTCCCTCAATCAAAGAATGGATAAAGAGACTATAGTACATTTACAAAATGGAATATTATTCTGCTATTACAAACAAGGAAATCTTAAATATACTCTGAATGAATATAGTATCTTAAGTTGATTTTCCTTTCTTCTTTTCTTCCTTCCTATTTTTCTCTCATTCTTTCTTAAGACTGTCAAAACTCACCTGAATCTGTGATGTTCTAGCCTTAGTCAATGATAAGATTCCTCCACACACAGCCTGAAAATGCTTTCATTAGTAGCATTTCAAATTCTATATGACTGTATAAGTAATCATTAGCAAATAACACTTATAATTAAATATCTGTACTTGAAAACGTTGTTAATATGCATACTTCATTGTATAACCTCTAAAATGGACAGCAACTGTACTTTTAATGTTTTCTCTGATGTTGCACCAACATGTACATGAAAAAAGTCAAGAAGTTTAAAATTCAGTAAGATATATTGTTAACTTTAGCCGTTTCTATTTCACAGCTATGGAATTTTAAAAATTTTACAACAGAAACTATAATGTGTACTATAACAACATATAATCATACTATATATTTTGTAAATATATTAACATTTATATTATTCAAATTTATATTGCAAAAGCATCAATGCATATTAAACCACATTTCTCCATCCCCCATACGCCTCTTCTCCATCCATTCAATTTTTCTATCATGTACCTACATATCATAAAGTTTCATCTAATTGATTCTCAGTGAAGAAGAGTTTGATGTTCTGGATATAAGTACCTCTTTACTGGGTTCAAAGCCCAGCAGCTCCCACAGCATAGCTTTCTTGGGTCAGTCATTTTGATCATAGGTCTACAAAAGAAAACACTCCTAGGATAAGATACAGGATCTTTCCTTGAAACTTACTGAAAGAGAAGGCCAACCAAAGTAATAATTTTTATATGAGATCAAGTGCATGGCTCTGAAAGTTTTCCAAGGTCCAGTAACAGTGTGATGGTCAAATCCCACCTGTCTACCCATAGTCCTTCTATAACAAAGCTTCAAGTATAGCTTACCCTCTTTGCGGTGCTGTTACAGCCCAGTGCCTGCAGCCAGACCAGACCCGTCAGTGGGTGAGGCTGCAGTGCAGTGCAGTGGAGGCAAACTTGTCTGTTCCACAGAGCCGCATTGTTACCACTCTGCTTACCATAGTAAATGGATTTTCCTGGGGCAGCTGCAGAATGCAGGGGCATAAAAAGATGTGTTGGCTTTGGCCTTGGGTTGTCAGTGTCACTGCAGATCTTAAACCCTATTAGTAAATACAAATTCCATTCTGGTTAGGAAAATGTAATGTATGGTCTTGGTAGAGACCTGACATTATAGTTACACAGGTTACCTAGATAGGAGACAAAACCTGGAAAGGTGAGTTCACATTAACTTACAGTGAACAGATGGATTTAATAATTACTGTTTTAATTAGATTCTGTACTTTTTCTTCCTTGAATTTCTACCTTCAAGCACTGTTGCTAGGAGAGGCCAGGATGTGAAGGCAGGTAGATCCTTGTAACTCTTATTTCTTAAAATTTTTCTCTTCTGCCCTTTTCTTTTGATGTTGTCCAGATATTAAGTAATATATTCCTTTTTAAATGGTGTACTGGCTTTCCTTACAATATCTCTAAAGAACCATTCCATGATGCTCCTTGTCTGCTATGAGGCTGACGTTCAGCTTGTCTTAGCCCAGACAGCATGGCTTTCTCTCTTCCTCATCATCATCTCCCTCCTATTGGCAGGTGTCAAGATCTATAACTTACCCTCCCTGAAGTCTTCATTTAAATGTATTAAAACACATTAGTACTTTGGATAAATTCTTCTTTCCCGTTAATTAATTAATTTACACTGTGATCACAAAGGCACCTCCTATATTCCTCCTCACAAAACCCTCCGCCCGTTACCTTATTTCTTCTATAAGAATGATTGAGGAAACTGGAGAGGTCAAAGACTTCACAAACTCAGGTCACCTGGGCCCACTGGGACTCACAGAGACTGAACGACCAAGCAAAGAGCATGCATGGACTGGACTGCATATGTGTAGCAGATGTGCCGTTTGGTCTTAATATGTGTCCCTCAACAGCTCGAGTGGGAGCTCTCTCTAAGTCTCATGTCTTTCTTTGGATCCCTGTGCCCTAATTTGGCTTCCTTGTCTAGCCTCAATGGGAGAGGATGGGCCTAGTATTCCAGCAATTTAATGTGCCAGGGAGGGTTGGTGCACATCTGGAACACCCCCACCTCATCTCTGAGGAGAAAATAATGAAAGAGTAGAAGATTTTGTGGGTCAGTTGATATCTTTATCTCTCCACGGGAAGTCCTACCTGGCTACAGGAAGTAACAATTTAAGGCTGCATGTCCCCTGCTGCAGGGATTCTCACCTAGGGTAAACCCCATACAATTCCCAGGGCCTCCCCTACCTCAGGTTTCTAATATGTCCCAGAGATGTGCCCAACCTCTGATTTCTGTTTTTCCTCCCTACTCCTAATCCTCACCCCTGCCCACTCCCTGTCACAGCTCCTACTCAGTTCCCTCCCTCCATTCATAGTCAATGCCTATTTTATTTCCCCTTCTGAGTGAGAGTCAAGCATCTTCCCTAAGGCCCTTCTAGTTACTTAGCTCTTTGGGTCTGTAGACTGTAGCATAGTTATCCTGGACTTTATTGATTATATCCACTTATAAGTGAGTACACATCATGCATGTTTTCTGGTCTGTGTGACCTCACTCAGATGACATTATTTTTGTTGTTGTGTAAATTTGTCTGCAAATTGAATGATGTCATTGTTTTTAATAGTTGGGTGATAGTTCACTGTATAAATGAAACACATTTTCTATATTCCTTCTTTAGTTGAGGGAGACCAAGACTTTTTCCAGTTTCTGCCTAATACAAATAAAGTTGCTATGAACATAGTTGAACAAGTGTCTTTGGGTTATATTTGAGTGGTATAATTGAGTTTTGAGGTAGAAGTTTTCCAAGTGTTCTGAGAAAATGACAGATTCATTTCCAAAAGGGTTTTACAAGTTTGCATTCCCACCAGCAATGGAGTAGTGTTTCCTCTTTCTCCACACCTTGCCTACTTATCACATGAAATTTTTATTATAGCCATCCTGACTGGTGTAAGATAAAATTTCATAGTGATTTTGATTTGCATTTACATGGTGACTAAAGATGTTGAACAATTCTTTAAGGGTTTCTTGGCCATTCGAGATTCCTGGTGGTTATCCCCTCCCTCCTATCTTCCCATTCCCACCTTTCTTCCCTATTCTTCCTTACTTCCCTTTCCTGGACCTCTGAAATGGGGAGAGGCTTCCTCTTCCACCTTCTGACCACAGCCTACCAGATTTCATCAAGATAGCCAGTATCTGCTCCCTCTGTGTGCCCACAATGCTGCCCTGCCTGGCAGTGGTCATACAGAGGGCACCAGAGTTCGTGTTAGAGGTAGTCCACAATCCCCTTCAGCCATAAAGATTGATCTGTCCATCAGCTACACCTAAACTTGGGCTTTTATTTCTCTGCATGCATTGTCCTTAGTTGTTGCTTCATTTTTTTCAACATCCCCCTAGCTCCATATGCACTGGCCTTGATGGTCTCCCTATGGAGCTGCTGACCCCTCTGGGACCTTCCATTCCCCCACTGTTCCATACAACCATCAGTGATCCATCCAGAGTCCAACAGCCAGTCCCACCATCTGCACTGATACCATGCTGGGTACAATCCCTCAGAGGACATCTACATTGGGCTAATATACACTTATAAGTGAGTATATACCATGCATGTATTGTTGGGTCTGCATTACCTCTCTCAAGATGATCATTTCTAGTTCCATCCATTTGCCTGCAAATTTTAATATTTCCTTGTTTTTAAAAGCTAAGTAGTATTCCATTGTGTAAATGTACCCCAGTTTATTTATGCATTCTTTGGTTGAGGAGCATCTATGTTGTTCCCAGGTTCTAAATACTACAAATAAAGCTGCTATGAACATAGTTGATCAAATGTATTTGCTGTACAGTAGAATATCTTTGAGTATATGCCCAGGAGTGGTACAGCTGGGTTTAGAGATAGTACTTTTTCCAATATTCTGAGAGAGCATCATATTGATTTCCAAAGTAGTTGTACATGTTTGCACTCCCTCAAGCAATGGAGAAGTGTTCCCCTTTCTCCACATCCTTGCCAGTATGTGCTGTCACTGGTGTTTTTATCTTAGTCATTCTGATGTGTGAAGGAGGGACTCTCAGAGTTGTTTTCATTTGCATTTCCCTGATGACTAAGGAGGTCAAGTTTTTCTTGACCACTCGATATTCCTCTGTTGAGAATCCTTCATTTAGTTCTATACCTCATTTTTTAATTGGATTATTTGGGTTGGGACATTTAATTTCTTGAGTTCTTTATGTATTTTGGATATTAACACTGTATCAGATACAAGGTTGGTGAAGAAATAAATTAATCAAAGACCCAGAAATAAACCCACACACCTATAGTCACTTGACTGTTGGCAGAGAAGCCAAAACCATACAATGGAAATAAAAATAGAATATTAAACAAATGATGTTGGTGTAATTGGATGTCTATTTGTGGAAATATGCAAATAGATTCATATTTATCCTCCTGAACAAAACTATAGTCCAAGTGGATTAAAGACTTCATCATAAAACCGGACATATTGGTACAATAAGCTAGCTCAAATTCTATTGATAGGAAAGGCATAACCTCAGGGCCTTGTGTGCATAATTCAGTCATTCAACTAAATTGACATGAATTTACTTATTTTTACGAACATATATGTTGTTATCCAATATTATATAACAATAGAAGATAAAATACATGAGATGTGGAATATGATTTTCAGGAGGGGGGAACTGTGGACATCAATGGAAATGAAAATGAGGTATATGATGTGTGTACAAAAATATCAGAATGCAGTATCCTAGTTTGTACAATACAAATTGCATTTTGAAAAAAGAATAAAAAAAATACCAGGAGGGATCTGCTATTATGAAAGTGTTTATTCTTTTATCATGCTTTTTTAAATGAAGTTATTCATTAATTTGTTATTTTCAAGTAATTTATAATGGGGCCTATTCCCATAGGTTTTCCTCCTCTGGGCTTCATCACAGTTGAATAAACAGATATATAAGTTATCTATAGTCACTGAAAACTCAAACCTTCATTTGCTGGTTTTTTGGGGTAAGATAAAATATCAGACAATTTGAGGAATAGTTGAGTCTAGAACGTAACATTTCAAATTCAACAGTGATATTTTATACTAAGTAATTTCATTACTATAAGTCAAACATTAGATACTGTAGCCTTACTTACTGTTCTCTTAAAAAACAATCTATTTACAGATTTGCCTATTAATAATAAATGTAGCTTATTAGACAAATGAGAAACCTATAAAATATTGAAAGTAAGAATGTATAATGAATATGTAAAAATGAATATTTGTTTTAAGATGTGCACTATCAGTCGCCTGCTATATGTCACCCCAAAGGAAAAGGAATCATTGATCTGTTAATAGAGAGTACAAAATATTTACATTTTGAATACTGAGGGTCTTTTGTTTTTACATGATTGGAAAAACAATAAAATGAAAAATTTGCATTTTAACTGTGCAATCCAGTAGTGAATTGGAACATATACTTTTTATTTAATTGACAATTGACAGATTTAATTATTTGAAATTACTCAAACATAATAAAACACAGGTTTTGCTTAAATTCCTTCGGCCTAGGGTTGGGGAACTCAGTTTTAGGATGAAGTAGGGTAGCAGGAGGAAGTGTTTTTACAACAAATATGAAAGCACATACACTATGATGTACACTCTGTACTGCATTATAGCTCTGATAACGTAAAATATAAAACTTACCATACGGCAAGTAATGAAATATGCATAGAGGTTTTTATCTTCCTGTAACTATTACACAAAAGGAAATTGTGATTATTAGCTTCTTACAAATATATCATGTATTATGCTTAGACTATAGGAAATTCTGTACTTCATACCAACATGTACATGTACACTTACATTATCTTAGAAGCTTGCCATCCACTGTTCGGTGTCTATTATAAAGCTTTCCATCTACTGTTCAGTAGTCTATTATAAAGCCTTCCATCTACTGTTCAGTAGTGTATTATAAAGGCTTCTAATTATTTTGGCTATAGACCTCAGGGTTTAGGGTTTCTTTTATTACTGACTTCCTCAAACCTGCATCTTTTCACTGCACATCTAGTTCAAAAAGGTGATTCTTGAGAAATTGAGCTCCAATTCCTCAATTACCAAAAGAATAGATAAGTATATTTTTTCGTGTTTTTATCGATTTTTAAATTTATTATAAGTTATTCACATTTTATTTTGATTGTTATCCCTCACTCTTATCTTCCTGTTCCCATCCTCCCTCACTTTTCTACCGTCTTTGCCTCCCTTAGACCTCAGACAGGGTTGTCCCTCCTCACCTGCCACCTGGCCACAGCCTATCACGTCTCATCTGGATAGCCGGCATCCCCTTCCTCTGTGTGCCTGCAGGGCCTCCCTGCTAAGGGATAGTGATCAACATGTGGGCAACAGAGTGCACATCGGAGGGTCCAAGGCAGTCCCCTCTCTCCCCTTCCCCAGATGAAGAATTAGCTATCCATCAGCTACAAATGAATAGGGGGTCTAGATTCTCCACATGCATTGTCCTTGGTTGGTGCATCAGTTCTGTAGCCACCCCTGGGTCCAGATCCATTGGCATTCATGGTCCCCTGTGGAGCTCCTGATACCTCCAGGTCCAAAATCACTAACAACTCACTAATAACTCACAGAGAAGTGGGCAGGGTGTCATATACCCATAAACAAAGAGGGAAGCTAAAGCAAGGTGATCGCTGTGAAATCAAGGCTATCCTGGACTATATAGTGAGATGGAATCTTACATCTAGCATAGGAAAAAACATAGTTATACATATAAATTGTAAAATTCAAATAATTTGTGTCTAAAATGTTTCACAAGATATTATCCAGATATAATGCATAGGATAGTCGATGTATGTCAGAATATTCTGAATTCATTTTAAATTTTGACTCCAGCATAATTTTTCTCATAAAGAATTCTCCCATATTAATGAGGTTTATTTTTCATTTTCCATTTGTATACAGATTTTAACAAACTATTCTCTACTAATTTTGACAGATTTAGAATTATAATTCTAGTACAATGCAGCATCCATATATAACAGCATAACAGGTTCTATGTCACAGGTTATTTTTGTACCAAATAGCCACGGGGTCAAGAAAAAATACTTAATAATATTCAGCTGTAGATTTTTATTGACATAAAATTATATATATATATATATATATATACATATACATACATATATAGAGAGAGATGAGAAAGATACGATTAAAACTTAAAAAGCAATAAATTTGAAAGAAGGTGCAGTATGAAGGCATATAGGACAGCTTGGAAGAATAAAAGAGAGCAGAAAATGATGTAATTATATTATCACAATTAAAATGTAAAATTTAAAAAGAAATACCATAAATTAAGATGTTGGTAAAACAGGAATCCTATTTGGTTATGGGATGGGTTCTCTTCATATATGTTGTTTGTGAGGCTTGGCGTTCTTGTGGTAATCCAAAGAGTGAGAGGAGACATGTCTCTCACTGTTTTGCTTGCTCTTGGGACACTTTTCCTCCTACTGAGTTACCTCATCCAGCCTTGATTAGATGGTTTGTGTCTAATCTTAATGTAACTTGTTATGCTATATTCTGTTGATATCTCTGGGAAGACTGTTCTTTTCTGAAGAGAAATAGAGGAGAAATGGATGAGTGGAGAAAGGGGGGGCAGAGGAGGGATTCAAGTGGAAAAAGGGAAAAGTGAGGTCAGGTTGTAATATATGAAAGAAGAGTATAAAAATTTTAAATAAAAAATACACTGTGCTGGGACCTTCCCCTGGCCTAGGGTCAGTGCTGACAGTGCGGTCTGTAGAGGTGATCAGGAGCTGGCAAGTCAGGGAGTTAGTCAGATGCAATATGTAGGGGCATCTATCTTAGTCCTGACTGACCAGCAATTGGATAGTTCTTTATTTATATGTGTTGCAAAGAACAAAGACAGAGTAATGATTATCCAAGTAGTACAGATTATATGTTTGATTTTACATTACATGTCCAGGGTTTCAAGTTCATTTACAATTAGGAAATATAACATTATTATTATTATTATTATTATTATTATTATTATTATTATTATTAT
>CAJRSG010014977.1:66022-119001 GCA_907169655.1 Acomys percivali
TATTATTATTATTATTATTATTATTATTATTATTATTATTATTATTAGCCTTATATATCCAATTTGAAGAATCTGAAGAATGTCTTCTCTAAAGCAAACACATTTATTATATGACAACCTGCTTTTGGATGTTTGTAGGTTTAAGGCATTCTTGCTAAACAGAAAGTATCTGGAAGAGTCTTTTTTGAATAGCAAATGCTAACAGCTAACTTTGTTTACTATATGTTTCATCATCTATGCTGTAAAGTACAGAAAGCTTATTTTAGTCTGTCTGTCTTATTTACTGAGGTTTATTTCTCTAGAGTGTACCCTGTATGACTCCCTATCTTGAGCTACATACTCAGATAGCACTAAACCTATAATAAAAAGAGACCTTAAATCTGAAACCTATTTCCCGGACAGTCCGAGTTTGTCAATTGCTTCTGTGTGACCTGACCAATTAAACTGTTTAAGTTTGCTCAGAGGCGGAAACCCCAAGCAGATTCCTGCAGTAATGGCCTCATCTAGATATGTGATATCTTTGCTTGCTGATCTCCAGGTCATAAGGAAGACGTTCAAATAGTTGCCAGAGAAAGTTAATTTTTTCTTAAAATCATGTGATATGTATGCAAATGTTTGTGGTCTGAAAAATGTTTGTGTTTCCATATAAATACACATATAAAGAAACGTTTCACCTCATTCATAGCAAAACTGCTATTGAGACTTTATAGTACTGTAAATTATTTGCTGATTAATTTCAATTTCTTCTATGAGATTCCGACATGGACAACATCACTGAAGTCACTGAATTTGTCCTGAAGGGCTTCACAAAAAATGCTGACTTGGAGATCCTTTTCTTCTTACTCTTTCTAGCAATTTACCTCTTCACACTCATGGGGAATTTAGGACTGATTACTCTTGTCATTGGGGATTCCCGCCTCCACAACCCCATGTACTATTTTCTGAGTGTGTTGTCCTCAGTGGATGCCTGCTATTCCTCTGTTATTACACCACAGATGGTAGTTGACTTTATGTCAGAGAAGAAAGTAATTTCGTTCATTGGCTGCGCTGTACAGATGTTCCTGGCTGTTACTTTCGGTACCACAGAATGCTTTCTTTTGGCGGCAATGGCTTATGACCGCTATGTAGCCATTCACAATCCACTTCTCTATGTGGTAATCATGTCACCCAGAGTGTATGTGCCACTCATCACTGCTTCCTACGCTGGTGGAATTTTACACGCTGTTATTCACACTGTGGCCACGTTCAGACTGTCCTTTTGTGGCTCCAATGAAGTCAGCCATATTTTCTGTGACATCCCTCCTCTTCTGGCAATTTCTTGTTCTGACACACGCATCAACCAGCTTCTCCTTTTCTACTGTGCTGGGTCTATTGAGATAGTCACGATCCTGATTGTCCTGATGTCCTACGGCTTCATCCTGTCCACTATTCTGAGGACACGCTCTGCTGAGGGTAAAAGAAAAGTCTTTTCTACATGCGGCTCTCATCTAACTGCAGTGTCCATCTTTCATGGTACTGTTCTTTTCATGTATGTGAGACCAAGCTCCAGCTATGCTTTGGAACATGACATGGTCGTGTCTATGTTTTACAGCATTGCAATTCCCATGCTGAATCCTCTCATTTACAGTTTGAGAAACAAAGACGTAAAAGAGGCAATTAGAAAAGTGTTTGGTAAAAGACTAATTTGTAGATAAAATAATATTTTATATAAATCTTATGTGAAAAATAAAAATATTGTTCTCTAAGTAACATAAATAGTTATGTTGAAAATGTTCCTTTTATTAATCAATATATTTCAATACTCATAAATATGCTAAAGGCACTGGTTTACGCCTCTCCATTTTAATACATAAGGACTATATCATGGTCATTTTTATGTTCATAATCATGTATGTTAATATATATATTTTAAATGGTAATGACACTAGCTGAAATTCACAGTGTACAAATATATATATATACTTATATTTGCATTGAAGTTATATGTGTATATGGACATATATTAGCTTTGATATATTTTATACATACATATTCAGATAATCTTTACCATAGTTTTAAATTGTTTGATTTTTTAATAATATTTTCATTTCTCTTATATTTATAATTTTAATATTACTTCACAGTGGTTAAATAAAATATTATTGTCTTGTTTTAGTTCATTTTTAAGCAGTCATGTTGTCTAGACTTTATGAAGGTAGCTTCTGAAATTACTAAGAGACAGCAAATTCATGAACCTCTGGGGTCTTTTTGCTCCTCTTCTGCAATGCCTCCGGACCCTTATGTACAAATATAATTGTACTCAATGGGACTGGAAGCAAGAAATACACAATTTGATTGATTGTAGTTTTCTGTAATGTTGAGGACTAAACTACAAACATAGATATGAGCAACATTATATACAATGAAGTTGTGTTTAAGAATATGATATGTTTAAGAATGGCAGATTTGGGCCAAGTGGTCCCTCTCAAACTAAGGCACCAGCCAAGGACAATACAGACGGTAAACTTTAAACCCCTACCCTGATCTAACCAATGGACAGGACAGTCTCCACACTTGAGTGGAGAGTGGGATATGACTTTCTCACATACTCTGGTGCCTCACATTTGACCATGTCCCCTGGAGGGGGAGACCTAGTGGCACTCAGAGGAAGGACAGCAGGTCACTGAGAAGAGACTTGATACCCTATGAGCATATACAGGGGGAGGTAATCCCTCTGAGGAACAGTCATAGGGGAGGGGAAAATGGGAGGGAGGGGAGAATGGGAGGATACAAGGGATGGGATAACCATTGAGATGTAACAAGAATAAATTAATTAAAAAAAATAAAGAGGAAAAAAGAATATGATATGTATATGATATGTATTTGTATGTTATAGATGTATATTTTGTGCATACACATATACATATAACATAAATAATGAAAATGGAGACCATGAATTTGAAAGAGAGCAAAGAATGATAGGTGAAAAGGTTGGGCAGGGGGAGAAAGGGAAAAATGCTAAATCAGTGGGAGCTGGCTACAGAAAGTTTCTGGCTGGCTTCAATGAATGACAAAATCAAGCTTCAGTCCCTTCCCAGAGCAACAAGACCACTGTACCACTGAGTCATGTCTCTAGCCCCAATAAGCTTTATACTTCTTTTTAAAAATATTCTTATATATATATATTTTATATTTATATTTATATTATTACACATATATAAAATAAACAGCTTACAGCAAGAAGAACCACAAAAAAATCAGGAATTATATTAATGTTACATTCATAGTGTTTTGTCTACTTGTATTTGGCAACCTTGAAGAAAACATCTTTCCTGTCTTGGTGAATCTAAAATTCTGAATGTAAATCAATAGCTATATATCTCATCTCTATCAACTTCTCACATCTATCTAGACTTGAAAACATCTTAACCGCTAAACAACGAAGCTTAAGTGTAAAACTAAACTATCTGGTCTTCAACCTCATCAGAGACAGAAAGGGCAATCTTGGGTGCAGGCAGAGCCAACGGCCAGAATCTACCGAGACAGGGTAAGCAAGTCCTCAATAGTTCCTGCCTCACAAATATGTCTATCCGAAATATTGTGTGTGCCAGAAGGCTGAAGATGATGCTCCAACGTTATACTTTTGGATGACTGGTAAGGCAGCAAACTATCTCTGCAATTTGTTTTTTCACTTTGGAAGCTGCTAATCTGCACTTCCTGTTTACTCAGGTAATTAATTATATTCTTGCTTTATACTTCTTAAACCAAAACTCTATGCAAATTTTCTACATGTAAGATAGTATTCTGTTCTCCTACTAAATGTAAGTTGAACAAAGACACCCACGATGCTTGAGATGGACAGTCAATATTTCATTCATTCAAATGTAACCTCTACTCTCCTCTTGGCAAATTACCCACTATTTGGTGCTGAATCCTGAGTGGCTGAAATTCAAGCCAAGATGGAGCACAGGTGTGCCATTGCACCCCACATCCTCTGCCATGTTTCTGCTCTCCTTCTACTTGGGCTTCATTTTAACCAGAAATACTGTCCTTCTCCAGACGCCCTGTTCTTCCCCTACCAGAGCGCCTTTCTTTACCAATGCTTGCATTCTTCCATATCCAGAAATTTTGACCTTCTTTGATCTTTTTCCTTGGATGATTAGTATTCCTGATTCCCATGCAGTGTCAGGACCCACCACACAGGCCACAAAGCCTAGAGCTATGTCAGAGATTTTCTAAATTAGGTGATTCCAGGAACAGGTGGAACTCAACTTTAGTCTTAGCTCTGGCTTTACCCGAAGTTTCCGAAGAATGTGTCCTTTTTTTCCTTTCCCCTTGATTAATTAAATTCCATAATGCATGTGACTCAGATTTGTGAATATGAAGATAAACACTTCTGTTGTTTTCTTTACAGTATTAAAATTATTACTCATTGTGCGTGATATTATGGTCATTAATAATAAAAATATACCGATATTAATTTGTAAAACAATTTGGCAAAATACAAATTAAATAGCAACACACAATCTTCAAACTGTAACTGTGATTTAAATATTCTTAGAAATTTTGTACAGCATATGGTCAGTGATCTGGAATGTCTTACATTTGGGTTATCTTCTAAGTATTGGACCCATTCTTGGTCAATAATGCATCATATTTCAAATTCTTTTCTTGAATATTGCTTCAATATAGATCAAAACTCCAACTTTAGCAATCTCTTCCTTGCAGCTGTACCAAAATTAAAGAATCCCTTTTTCCCTTCTCTTGTATCCAAGAATCACTTGTAAGATCTCTCTTTTGAGTTACTCACTCAAAAGCCCTGTTTTCCCCACACTGACACCCACTTTGATTTATAGTTACCCTTAAGAGAAGATGCTAGAGGCAATGTTACTTTCTCTGCACACATTCCTTTTCACCTCTTTATCCAAGTTTTAAAGGTCTTTTAATGTGATCTCTTGCCACAGCAGTCATGTTTCTGTATTAAAATTCCTCTACAATCAATGGTTCCCATTATGTAATTAAAAGCAAATTAAAGATATATTTGAGCTATCCTGTAACCTCTTTTGAAATTTGAGAATCTACAATATTTGAGAAAGCAAGAACTACTAATATTCTTGGAAGTCAATAATAATTTTAAGCTTTTAGGTTAGGGCAAGTTAAGGATAAATAGTGTTGAGTTTTCCGTGGAGCTGATATTATCCAAAAACGACTAAGTAGCATCTCAGAAAATTAGATGAGAGATTCATTCTATATGAGGTTAGATTCATATTAATCCAGTCAATGTATAGTAAATTTTAGCTGAGTAGGGGCTTTCCATTTTATTCATGTGTGTGGTAGAGATTTATGTTTTGTGAAGAGATTTTAATAATGTTCCAGTGAGTATATGGGCAAAATAAGTTGGACTTGGGTTTCTTTTTCTTTCTCTTGTGTGATGGGGAGGCCACAGGGGCACTTCTGTTGTCATTTGATTCTGGCTAACTGAAAGCAAGAGCATCATTCCATTAAAATCATAAGCAGTTTTATTCTACTTGCAACTTCATTTGGAATCTGATATCAGATACTCTACATTAGCTATCCATGTTGCTGAGACTTTACGCGTGTTGTGTGTTTTTGGACATTACTAGGACACAATGCACTCTCAACCAACGTTTTGGTCTTTGAAACTTACGATCCTTCAGTCCCCATCTTCTGCTATGTTTCCTGAGTCATATGTATGAATTTTACATGTATGTTCATTGGAACTGAGATACACGACTCTCCATTTTGATAGTTTGCCATTTAATATAATTTTCTCTTCCTATTACAAAGAGCACTTTTCTTGAATAGGGGACATATTTGTCTGTGGATAAAAGGCAATTGTCACCTGGCTTGAGCCTGTTTTTAAAATGTACATGGTGATTATTTTGCCTGTGGTGGGAGCTTAGTAACTGGGAACTGAAGGATGGCATCATGTCTGAGCACCAGAGATTTATTTCTAATTGCTCACACCTGGAAAGCTCTATAGAAGCAAAAAGTTTTATCATTGCAGATTTGATTACAGAGACACTCTCAGCTCAGATGAGAATATTTCTGGACACACCACATACTATTCAACTGTGTAGCACTCAACTGCTAGATTTCATTATATGGATTGCATTGATAATTGACACTGTGGCTTGGGGTATTTGGCATCTCGTAATGACCACTGGGTAGAACACATTTCGTGGTTTCCAAGATGTGAGTTCTTGATAAGGATTACCTATCATCATATTCTTGAAAACTGTTATCAATTTTATGCACTCCTTTAAAAGAGAATACTAGACCTACTGTCGGTGCCGCACCCATCCAGCGGGAAAGAGACACAGACAACCAGGATCCTTCTTCAAGCAGTTTACTCGGGAGGTTTCAGGAAGTGACTGCCCCCGCACCCCAGGATAGCAGTTATATAGCAAACAGCAAAACCAAACACAGTCCGCCACGTAGCCGTACTCTATTGGCAGACGCCAAGCAGGTTCAAATAAGGCAGTTGCTTACTACCAAGCTTTGCAGGAACAGGAACAGGAAGAGGCACCATTTTCTAGGTGCGGCACTGCTCCGAACGGCTCCCGACAACCTACAATTTTGCATTTTGGACCTGGCAAGATTTTTTAAAATGTGGTTATTCTCAACACACCTTTGGTAAACCTGCTTTATAAATGGGCTGCAGCATGTTTGGTTGATAGCCCCAGGTGCCCTGCCCTTTACTGAAGGCCAATAGAGGAGTGAATTGGAAGGAGAAGAGAGGTCAGGGAGGGACAAGTCAGAGAGGAAAGAAGGGAAATTGCTGCCAGATGTAATAAGAAAAAGGGGCAGGGGCCGGGAGAAAGGAAGGAAGGAGTGGAAGCTCATGTGGACTGATAGATCAGTATCAAATTATGACTTGTAGAGCTATCTACAGGGCAACTAATGACATTCTGTCATCAGCTTGATGCTGAAGACAAAAAAGGAGAAAGACAAACTGAAGAGATGCTTATCAGTTATCTTATCTCTATTTCCGAAGAACATAATGGCTCTCTTTTAACAATTAGCATGTTTCCTTATCCTGGATAATCATCTAAAAAACAGTGTAATTAATAATCAGGAATGAAATTATCACTCTGAATATACAGATACTTTTATAAGCAAAAGAACAGACTGACAGCATTTTAGCTAAGGAAATTCTGCAGCCAATATCTTCAAAAACCATTTGAGAGAAATAGAACAAAATATGTTAAAATTTACTGTGGAAAAGAATGTGAAGTATATTTCAACAGAAGTTCTTTCAATTTTGTCATTGGAAGAACAGTTGTTTAAGGAAAATGAATATGTACAGTGTGTACGGACTGAGAGATTTCTACTGTGTTAATTCCTTGTGGTTCAACTGGTAATTGGCCTGGTATGTACCCTTTGTATAAGAAAATGCCCAACCTGCATGGGTACCGTCAAGGTAGCTGTTCATATATTTATCTCATAAATGAAATCTGGTCTTAAAATATTGACAACCAGAAGTCTTCTTAACAACAAAGGAAGTACCTGTTCAACTAGCATGTTCTTGTTCGCTCTGCTTAGGAATTAATGTTGCTTCATGAATGGCGTATTTTACATTTAACCTAAATCTGTTTAGCTGCAATGGAAGGCTTATGCAATGAGCTAAGGGCATGTGTTTATGTGAACATAACACCGACAAGAAAGGTGGCTATGCTTCATACATAGCATTCAGGAGCCACTGGAGATGGTGTCTATGACATCTTTGGATTCCACATAATGTGAAGGTTAAAGGTCCCAGAATGCAATAATGCTGTCTTTCAGAATTTAGAGTCCTACATGCTTTTTGGTACTTTTCCCTTCAATAAAAATAAGGAGCTTTCTGTTACTGATAAATAATATTCTCCCTATCTGTAAATAACAAAGTAATAAAGTGCTTTTTAAAGGAAAGGAAAAACTTAAAAAAATATGGAAGAATTGGACTCCCACATATCTAATCTATTAAAATAAGATAAAAAGTATCCTGCTTTTACAACCGAAATCATTCACAGATGGGTTAGAATACACAATCTCTAGAAACTGCTTACTCAACCAAAAAAAAAAAAACCCAATGTGAATCATAGCTATTTTCAACATTTTCAATTAAGTATTGATTTATTTATGTTATGTGTACATATGTTTGCTTGCCAGTTCTTGTGTACTACATGAGAGGCAGAGCCCGTAGAATCCAGGAGAGGGCACCAGATCCCATGAAGCTGGACTCAGAAGTTGCTGTGAGCTGCAAGAGCAATTCAGTACTCTAAACCATTTTGATCCATCTTTCTAAGCCCTATCTTATAACATTTTGTAGAATATTTATTTGATATTACAGGTTAATAAAGGTATGATGTAGGTAAACTTTCTTTGAAAACTGTTAGATCATAAATCTAGGGATATGTAAAAGCTATATGACATTGATTAGAATTATGACAGGTCTTTATATTTGACTTGCATTTAAATGCATAATATCAACAACAACATTAAGGAAAGATGAGAGATGGTCATAGACCTCTACCTGAGGGCTAGAAGTAGTTTCTGCCTGAGAGGAGAAAGGCGGGCTCTCCATGCTACAGGGTAAAACAATGGACACACAGAAGAACATCCCCTATATTGAAAATGTCATGCAGAAAATTAAATAAAATCCAGGGATAAATCTGATTGATTTAGAGAAAATAAATAAAAACAAGTAATGCAAAAGAAAAGGACCACTAGGTTTAGGTGCTCAATAAAAGGAGTGTTCAAGAGTACCTTCATATGTTCTGTGCGTTCCCCATGGTTCCCGTTATCAGGAAGGTTCGCTTTAATATACTTATGAGTAATATTGCATACATATTATTTAATTTTTAAAGATTTTCTATTTTTTGAAAATAAAATTACATTTTTTCCTTTTCCAGCCCTTCTCAAGCTCTCTTTTCAAATCCATGGCTTTTTTTTTCTCTAATTGTTGTTACCCACACACACTCCTAAAGGTATATATAACATGTTCTTTCTGTATAATGTTACCTGTATGCATATGGGTTCAGAGATATTATTTCAATAGTTCCGGTGCAGATTTCTATTAATTATATGAAGTTTATTTTTAAATTTTATTTTATTAATTTATTCATATTACATCTCAATGGTTACCCCCTCCCTTGTACACATTGGCTCATATATTTGAACATGTGGCTTTTTGGAAAGAATTAGTAAGTGAAGATTTTTTGAAGGAAGTGGCTCACTGTGAGTGATCTTTGAAGTTTCAGAAAACTTGCACCATTTCTAGTGCTCTCTCTCTCTCTCCTCTCTCTCTGTCTCTCTCTCTCTCTCTCTCTCTCTCTCTGTCTCTCTCTCTGTCTCTCTCTCTGTCTCTCTCTCTCTGTCTCTGTCTGTCTGTCTGTCTGTCTGTCTCTCTCTCTCTCTCTCTCTCTCTCTCTCTCTCTCTCTCTCGTGGTTGTGGAACAGTATCGAAGCTTTCAGCTGCTGCTCCAGCACCATACATGTCTACTTGTTCCCATGGTCCTCATCATGATTAAATTGAACTCCTTTCCCTTTGTAGCATTACACCCAAAATAAATCCCTCCTTTAAGTGTAAGTTGCTGCCCTGGTCATGGAATTTTACCATAGCATGAGAAAACTAAGTAATAAGGTAGAACCGGGGAGTTGGTTATTTCTGAAAAAACAAAAAACTTTGATTACATTGTTTTTGTTTTGTTTTGTTTGTTCCTTTCTCTTGAGAGTCATCTTGGAGAAGCAAGATGATGGCACTCAAGGTACATGGTATCTGAGTAGCAGAAGATCAGGGACTGGATGATGCCAGTATCCAAGAAACACACAAGGTCCTAGGCCCCCTTAACTGAGTGCATTCAATCTACTTGAACATGACTGCAAGTTCCAGGGATGCACAGCTCCAGCATCCAGACACCAGCTACCTCCCACCATCCTGAGAACAGCTCCTGGATACCAGAGTCAGGATCGCAGGCTCCAGTCCATGGTTGGTTCTACCTGTTCCCCATTTGAGACCTGCAGAACAATAACGGGACACAGGGTCCCATTCCAATATGGCAGAGCCCAGAAGAGTCTGAGTACTAGGAATACAGTGCCTGTGGAGCTAGTAAGTTGGCTGCAGATTCAGAAGTGCCAGCATCCATTAGTGTTTCCATGGAGAGGGAAGAGGATCTTATTTGCCAGACATGCAGACTTGCAGACCTCCCAGATACTCCTGACATCCTGGAGATGACTCCAGACTCCCGAGATTCTGATCCAGCCCACAGTTCATGGCTCTACTAGCCTTCTTGAGAAAACCTGTGGGACCTCAGAATCACAGAGGTTAAAAACCTATACCCTAACTCCCTACCTATAGGTCCAACTGGAATGCAACCAGCAGGTAAGAGTTATAGGCTACGTGAGGAGCACCAGCCTCCAGCTCATGAACCTGGCCTCTCCCCTATTTCCTTGCAGAGATACTTCAAAAGGAAACACTAAGCCAAAAGGTGTCAAGAGCTGACTCTTTGAAGAAAAACATATCAAAGGTGCCTTGGAGACAAGCCCCTGGAAGTGTCCAGGGAGTATCTCCCGCTATTCAAGTACCCCTGACTAAAAAAAAAAAAAAACAGAGGTTGGGGGTTTGGGGAGCACACTCCTTGTTTCTCCTTTGTAGCTCCCTGTCTTTGTGGTTCTGTTATCATTAAGCTTAGTAAATTAAAATCCAGCTCTTTGACTCTTGATGGTCTTTATTTTAACGAAGTGTTGTCGGTTGTTTGGCCTTTCACAAGTCAGAGGTTCCCTTCTCCTGCTCGAAAAGACACGGAGTACCATTGTCTCAACCGTGGCTAAGCACAGCTGCCCTGAGCTCACTTGAGCTGTGGAATACAGCCAGAACGCTCCCTCCCTGCCCAGAAGGCCTTCTTCGTGTCTAGTTCTCAGGACAGAGCCTTATTCAGCTAGCCTCCAGAAAGCTGAAGAAAACTCTGTGACCAGATTCTCAGCCCAGCCTCCCGGAGAAAGGAATCCACACTGCCACATGATAAGCAAAACACTAAATGTACAGAACATAGAAAAAATATTACAAGCTTCAAGAAAAAAGGCTAAGTAACATATAAAGGCAGACCAACAGAGTCATGCCTAAGTTCTCAACAGAGACTATAAAAGCCAGAAGAGTCTGAGCAGATGCCATGCAGACCCTAAAAGACCACAGTTGTCAGCTAAGACTCCTGTACCCACCAAGCATTCAATCACCATAGATGGAAAAATCAAGATGTGCACAGACAAAATAAAATTTAAACAATACATATGCACAAATCCAGCCCTACCGAAGGTCCTAGATGGAAAACACAAACACAGGGAAGTTTAACTACACACAAGAAAACACAGTATACAAATAACTTCACAATAGAAAACCATTACTCATTCTATGAGGCAACCATTACCTTGATACTGAAACTATACAAAGACCTAACAATGAAAAAAATTTCAGACTAATTTCCCTTATGAGCATTAATTTTAAAAATATTCAGCAAAACACTCACAAACTGAACCCAAGAGCGCATCAAAAATATCATCTACCATGATGAAGTAGGATTCATCCCAGGCATGCATGGGTGGCTTACTATACAGAAAGCCATCAATGTAATCCACTATATAAACAAACTGAAAAAAAACTCACATGATTAGATTCCAAAAAATCATTCACCAAAATCTAACACAGTAAGGATGGATACTTGCTCAACTCTGTTTACAACAGCTTTATAAGTAATGGCCAGAATCAGAAAATAACCTAAATGTTCCTCACCAAAAAAGAAAATGGATAAATAAACTATGTTACATTAAAAAAAAATGGAATACTACTACTCAGCTATTAAAAACAAGGAAATCATAAAAATTACAGGCAAATGGATATAACTAAAAAATAGCATCCTGAGTGAAATAACACAAACTCAGAAAGACATACATGGTATGTAATCATTCATAAGCAGATTTTACCCATATAGCACTGGATAAATATACATAGATGCACAAACCCCAAGAAGCTACGTAACAATGAGGACCCAAGTAAGGATGCTTGAATCTCTCTCAGAAGGGGAAATACAATGGACAGAGGTAGTGGTTGAAGAGAGATAACAAGTTAGGGGAAGGAGTGTTGAGAGACAGGAGGGTGGAGAGCAGAACTTTGGTGAGCGGGAGCAGCAGGACAGAATGCCTCCAAAGAAAAGAGATACGCTGTGGGTAGGGGTATTTCTGTGACCAGCTGGAAACTAAGACAGGGTAGGCTTCTGAGGGATATGTGGGTGACTCTAGGGAATACTGCTAGTAGCAGGCATCATGGAGACTGAAAAGCATACCCTAGGTAGACAGGACTCAAAGTGGAGGGAGGGGAACACCAACCCATCCACAAGAACTTCTACCCAAAACTCATCCGGCCTACAAGATATACAGAGATAAACAATGATCAGAGATTGAGGGAATGTCCAACCAATGCCTGGCCCAACCTGAGACCCACACCATGTGAGACAGCCAACCCCTGGCACTATTAATGAAACTCTACTATGTTTTCAGAGGGGAGCTTTGCATAGCTGTCCCCTGAGAGTCTCCACAAAGCAGGCCGTTTTTTGATTATGTTCCCATAGCAGGCTTCCTCAGCGGGCCACAGGAGAAGCAGATATGGCCAGGCCTGAAACAACTTGATGAGCTGGGGTGGGTTGATAGAGATAGAGGGGAGCCCCCTTCTCTGAGCAACAGGATAGGGGAGTTGGGGAAGTGAAAGGGAAAGTGGGGCCAAGAGAAGAGGAGGAGGTGGCTACAGTCCTGATGTAAAGTGAATAAATAGGTAAATTAATTTAAAAAATCATCCTGAGGCAAAATTGAAAAGTACTGGACTAATTTCTTTGAGAGGTGATTTTCAGGCAGCCTAATATTGACACTGCCTCATGGTTATGGCAGTCACTCATGTGTGAGTCTATAATGATAAAGAGCAAGTTGGACATAAAGAGACACAAAATGCACATTTGAAGAGAAAAAAAGAACACCACAGCTGATGGTTGTACTGGAAGAGAAAAGAAGAGCAAGGCCTGATTAGAATTGGTGTAAAGGAATTGAGTACTCTTAAGACAAGGGCCCATGAAGAAAAGCTTCCAACTGTAAAAGGAAAAGTCCCATGTAATTTTCTGTCTTAGAAAGGAACAAGAGATCTGCTAAATATCTGATTCAAGGCCGCATTCCAAATGAGCAGCTGAACTTGATTGCATTGTCCACAGGTTTCTCAATTTAGTCATGAAGGATACAGCAGTAAAGGGCATGTAAAATATTCCTTTGAAGTTAGGGGGAGCCATTCATGTCAGATAATATGTTCCAGGGAAGTCCCTGTATTAAGGAAGTGAGAATACAAGAGTGCCCGCGAGGCAATTGTTTGAAGCCATGAAAGTGAATCCTGAGTTGTTTTGGAGACCCAAGGATATTTGAGGTGTAGAGCTGTGAGACATAGGGCCAAGAAAGCTGCACACAGGGAGGAGAATCAGTATAGAGGGAGACAGCCATCTATCCATTCCCCATGAGCGCCTGGCTGTATCATAAATCAAATGCTTTTAATCAAACCACTTTTCACCATTATCTTTAATAGTCTCAGCACATTTCCAAAGTCTTCAGTCCAATGTCACTCTGCTAACATTTATTTTAGATAATAATAGTATTATCTAAAGTTTTACCTTTGAATTTACTATTAATCTGATTAATCTGTGTGTGAGTATGTGTGTGTGCGTGTGTGCTTGCATGCATGTGTGCATGCTTGCACACTCATGTGTACACGGATCAAAGGATTACTTTTATAAGTAAGTTGTGTCTTTACATAACGGATTCTTAGTATTGAACACATCTTCACATCTTTGGGTGTGTCTGGCAAGTTGATTTACCCAATGAGTAGACTTGGCCATCCAATTCCAAAATTAAAAACAAACAAACAAATAAACTAAAAAACCCTAAGAATTATCATGGTTGTTCCTATAGAAATAAATATGTTGTCAAACACAAGTCAATTAGTGCACAACCTCCAGCCAACTCATTTAGTATTCAGATGCTTTAGGGATAGTCATCAAATTGCATGCAACTCCACAGGGAGAATGTCTGAAGTCAAATAAAAATATGTATTGCTCTTCAAAATAAAATGTTACGAAGTACATTGGAGAATAAAGAGAAGAGTCTCATTCATTAACGAAAAGTGGAGTGATTAGTGAGATACTCTGTGTTGCTATTATCTCCAAGAGTGTGGTCCATGTGCTCTGAGTTTGGTGTCTAATGCAAGAGAGTGTTTCTCTTCCATTTTCTGTGATTCCTACTACACTGCAATAACTGAGGAGCAGACATCCTTTCTTTCTTCATATTTACTCTTGAATATTTTCTCTAGTGTTTAGAGATTAAATATTCACATACGTGTCTGATATACAAAGTTACATTATTGCTTAAAAGGTATAATTTGTAAAAACATAATATTATCTACAGATTTCAAAAGTAAGTGGAAATTGCATTTTAGTAAATGGAAGTTAATAATTTAGAGAGAAAAATGGAAACTTCCTTCATTTGACCGTTTTTCAAATATTAGATATTTAAAGGCATCAGTC
The DNA here is from genome assembly GCA_907169655.1 of Acomys percivali. Lineage (NCBI taxonomy): Eukaryota > Metazoa > Chordata > Mammalia > Rodentia > Muridae > Acomys > Acomys percivali. The sequence goes on from CAJRSG010014977.1 coordinate 80,608, forward strand.
TGTTTTTGTTATGTTAAGGAAATTTTGAAAGAAATTCTCTATCCTTTTCTTAAAAGATAAAAGGAATTTTCTGTTCACAATGAGATATTGAAAACTTTTCTGCACCTCCAGTAACTTTTAAGCAACACTTTTATGGTGATAGTTGAACTGATTGTGCTGTGGAGTCTGAGTGAATTTTGCAAGGTTCTTTAATGTTAATATAGTTTTAAAAGGCAGCATGTTTCTTGAAAAAAACATTGAAAGTTAAAAATGAAGCATTGAAAAATGATGAGAAGAAACATTTGTATTATTTATCATATTAGTATGTTTATATCTAGTTTTCATGCACATGTAGTATTTCATGATTATAACCCTCCCTTCAAAAAATTTATTAAACTTAAGCTGTTTCTGAATGACATGTATTAAAGAGATCTACTGATAGAACATGATCTATTTTGTCATAATTAGAAATCCTTACTATTAGAAATTTATTTGAAATAGACAAGGAATGGCTATTCACTACAATCACACAAACAATAGTTCATGTGAGATCAGCTTACTTTCTCTGTCATGATATTCATATAATACATAAACTTATATATATACACACACACATATATATATTAAGCTTGTGTGAATTCATTTATTTGCATGTAGCACACATTTAGATGTTGGTCACTAAAAGTTTTACTGTAATTTACGCTTTTTTTCATTTTTTCCTCTCTTTTTGACAATTGTTCACAACTTTTTAAAAATCAATTATCTCATAATTTTATTTGTTTTTAGCTGTGATATCTTGCCTACTATCTATGTTACTTAAATAATTGATCTATTTGTCTTTGATTTTACACTTTCCCATGTGTATAATATGCTAGAATATATTTGAAAATAATTTTCATATCAAAGTATACACATAAATATATAATTGATATATTTAATTCCTTCTCTGCGGTACTGTATTCTTTAGTACAAGTTCTATACTCGTAAAATATTTCAATCTATAGTTTCCAATGTACATTATTATTTTATTCAAAGAAATTTACATAAGACTTAATTACATAAAACTAATTCACACATCTTTTTCCCTCAGTTTTCTCAAATGTCCGCACATTCTTCCTGGTTCCTCAACAATATATGAAATCAAGTTTGTTATATTCAAATACAAATATCAGTTGCAGTTAACATGTCCACAGTGGAACTGTAATAGTTTGACTAAATATATACAAATGTAAGTAACATTAAAATAGAATAAAATTATAAATATTATAAGAAAAGCTATACAAAGACAATAGAATTTTGCTTATCTTATTTTATCTAGGCAATGATAGCCAATGGGGTATGCACTGAAAAAATTTAAATATGTATGACCTAATTAACATTTGCTTATCTATTCATCACTTTATCACAGTAATATAATTTAAGCCCTTCTACAGAAGAATGTACATGTAAATATCTTTCCCTAAAGCTTATTTGGAACTAATAAGTAAAAACTGTATAACTCTAAAAGAAGAAGATAAACCAGGGCTACAAGGTAAGGTCTCATTTCAAAACAATCCTAAACTGATCGAGAGTTCAGTACTATAGATTTTGCTTTTCATGATCATCAAGGTTGGATACCCCGGAAAAGCAGAATCCTTTCATCTTCATCTTCCTAACATTAAAAGGGTTTCATTACCTTAAACACAAGCATAGAGTTATACCTACACGTTACTTGGTTAGGTTATTCCTCCTACACATCACATGCTGCATACCGTGCTGTACACTCTATCTACATGAATATAGCTGCTTTTGTTGTTTATTCATAAGAAAGTTTCAATTGTTCCCTGTTGTTATATTTTTAAATTTACATATATATTAAATATTTAAAAGTCTTCTAGCAAGGTGTCACACCTGTAGTTATAAGAACTGTGCTTTGAAATGATGATTTTATATATAAAAATTTAAGAACTTGGCATTAAGAAATAATAACCTAAAAATGAAGTGTACTTTGTGATTTTGTATGTATTCACTGTCAATATTGTTTCTTGATTGTGTACAATATATATAATTATTATTACAGTAATTAATAACAATCTACTTACCTAGCACAAAACACCTAATAGTATTTATTTTAAAGTATTTTATTCATTATTTGTTAATAATTAAATTAATAAATAAAATATTTATTAAATATAGATAGATAAACTATGTATTAAAATATTTAACTTATTTATCTACATTTATATCTACATGCTGTCGTCTAATCTACATGCCTATTAACTAATTTATCTCCTTCCTTCCTTTCTTCCTTTTTTCTTTCTTTCTTTTTCTTCTTTCTCTATCCCTTCTCCCTTCCTTCTTCCCTTTCTCTGTTCTTTTCCTTTCTTCTTCCTAAGTTCCTTTGTCCCTTCCTTCTTTCCTTTCTTCCTTCTTCCATCTTTTTTTATATCCTTAATTTAAAAGGAGGGCATATTGCTTGCAGCAGGAATTTGGATGCAGTGCTATGTATTTAACCTTAGGTAGTCTTTAAGGCATTCATTGACAATAACATTTCACCTCCAAATTTATATGAAAAAAAAATCCCAAGACAGTTAATGAATTTTAATTTAAAATGCCTTATATGAGAAACAAAACCCTGTCATTGCCTCTGTATCATTCGTACTTTACTGTACGTAAACCAGATATGTATTTATTTTCAAATAGTCTATATTAAACTTTCAATATATCATATTTATTGGAGACTTCCTTCTTAGTAAATGTCCTCCAGGTGACAATGTCTCACTTTTTTTTGACTTCAGGTTTGCTTCAATCTAGGGCAGAGGCTGAAATACAGCTGTATGGAGAAACAGAATATCACTGTGCTGACTGAGTTCATTTTGAAAGGCATCACTGACCGTCCTGAGCTGCAGGCTCCACTATTTGGGTTGCTAATCATTATCTATCTGATCTCAGCAGTAGGTAATTTGGGCATCATCATTCTGACCAGCATGGACTCCAGGTTGCAGACACCCATGTACTTTTTCCTCAGACATCTGGCTCTCACCGACCTTGGATATTCTACAGCCATAGGACCCAAAATGTTAGTGAATTTTGTTGCAGAGCATAACTCAGTCTCCTATTACCTTTGTGCTACACAGCTAGCATGCTTTCTTCTTTTTATTACTTGTGAGCTTTTTATTCTTTCTGCCATGTCCTATGACCGCTATGTGGCTATATGTAACCCTTTGCTCTACACTCTCATCATGTCACAAAGAATATGTTGGGTCCTTGTGACGATACCATATATCTACAGTGTATTCGTGTCTCTAATAGTCACCCTAAGGATATTCACTTTACCCTTTTGTGGCTACAATGTAATCAATCATTTTTTCTGTGACTGTATCCCCTTGATATCTTTGCTCTGCTCAAATACACACAGTGTTGAATTGATAATTAGGTTCTTTGCAACTTTTGATTTGATTTCCTCTCTTCTGGTTGTCTTAGTGTCTTACCTGCTAATTCTCACAGCCATTCTGAGGATGAAATCGGCTGATGGCAGACGCAAGGCTTTTTCAACCTGTGGGTCCCACCTGACTGTGGTCATTGTCTTCTATGGGACTTTGATATTTATGTATGTGCAGCCTAAGTCCAGTCAATCATTTGAGACTGATAAAGTATCTTCTATATTTTACACTCTTGTTATCCCAATGTTGAATCCCTTGATATATAGCTTGAGAAATAAAGATGTGAAAGATGCCACAGAAAGAACCTGGAAAAAGATAGTCACTATGTTTCCTTAAAAGTTATTAAAGGGCCTGAACAGATGGCTCAGCAGTTAAGAGGGTTGGTTCTATCACCCACATGGCAGCTCACAACTGTCTGTAGCTGCAGTGTCGGACAACCTCATTCAGACATGCATACAGGCAAAACACCAATATGCATAAAATGAAAATAAATAACATTAAAATTTGCATAAAGTAACAGCAATGAAAATCTGCTTTGAATGTTAAAATACTTTGTTTTTTTCCCCATTGCAAACAAGAATAACCTCAATATATATTTCATCAACTTAAACTTCTGATTCTAATCTAACTTGATTTATTATAACTATATTATAGACGAAAAAAAGAATTCTTTGCTTTCCTTCATGGGAAATAAAGAACTGAAATTATAGGACATGAGTACACTGTAAACAGTAGTAGTGGGCACGGTCAATTCCCCACGCATATGTGTTATTGAGTCCTATGATGCCAGGGAACATCAAAATCCTTGAATTGTTCACAGCATGTATCAATATTGGAGTGAAATATTCAGGGTTCATTACTTTTTTATATCTCTGCTTCTGTTTTGTGTAAATGCAGACTTTTGATTTTAGGCTACAATTCATTTATAATTAAAGTCATATTTGTCTTAAAATCAAATTTGATGATGACCTGGACACTGCTAATTACAATTCATGATGTAAGTGTAATTCATGAAAATATGTTCAAGCATTGGTCCCACATGCTAAATGTACATGCCTTTCCCTTATTCTCCTTTTCTGTGTGAAAGTGCTCATTCTACATATCTGGCTTTTCATCAGCTGTGTGATCAATGCAGCATCTGATTTCTGTGATCTGAGGGGTGTCTGTGCCCAAGAGAGTCAACCAGTTACTATGTTTACCTAATGTACTCAAGTTCTGCCCTATGATTGATCACGATTTTGCACCATGCCTCTAAGTAAGTATGTGTGTGGACTACCTTAAGCCTAATGTGCTATGTATCATCCATAGATGGCCTTGCATCTTTAATTTGATATTATATCTTGTAAAAGCTAAGAGAACTATATATTTGTTTTCAACTATGCTATGACAAAAGACAGGGGTAGATTAAATATTCATGGACAAATTATTCACGTCCTCTGTACACCTAGAATCTATCATATCACTCTCTGTATAATATACAATATATTGTACAATTTCTAATGTTTACAAATTGGTGTTTTATTTTTATCATAGTCTTTTTGATTTATTTCTTTAGTATGTCATCATTCAGCTAATAAAATCATTTTAGATACATACATTGGAAAGCTATTCATTGCGAATGTAAAAGCACACAAGTTTTAATTTTTCTTATTTAGAATTCAATATATATGTATACAAAGAAATATGATCCTGTCTGAATATCATTCCCTTTCTCATATCCCCATGATAGACCACTGCCTTACTTCATAGTTTTTAACTTTATATTTTATGATTATTAATATGAATGCATCATTTCCATATTCCTTTTCCAAAACCAAACCTTCTTATGTATGCTGTCTTTCTCTCTCTAAAGTCTATAGCTTCTTTATAAATTATTTGTTGGGACATGATCTTTAAATTTCTCACCAAGTACAGTTAGTGTTCCTCGTAAGTTCATGGGAGAGGATCAATCCATGGGAGCAAGAAAGTTATTTGCATTTGGTACATATGGATATTTTTACATTATTCATTGTGAAACATTCTCTTATTATTGATGTTTTATTTAGCTCTACAAAATAGATACCTTAATTTTAGCATTTATCTGTATATAATAAAATGTAAAAATTCTAAGGAAAAGTTTTTGTAACAAATAAATTGTTAATTTTAGTGAGCACATAAAATATTTAAATATGTATATTTTAAAGTATTTTAAGCTGGACATAGTGGCATATGCCTTTCATCCCAGCATTATGGACACTATGGAAGGCAGACCTCTATAAGTTCTAGGCCAGTCTGGTATATATATAGTGATTTCCATGGCATCCAGTGCTACATAGAGAAATCCTATCTCAAAACAACAAGAAATATTACATTATATTAATTTCTGTAGGGAATTATAATTTCAGTTGCTAAAGACTATAGTTTATATATCTTAATAAAATACTTATAAGAAGTGTAGTTCCATAGTATACCACTTTAATAAGTACTGGGTACTAGTAACAAAAACTGCATAATTCTGGCATAGACTGACTGGTGGATCAAAGGAATCAAATTGAAGAACAAGAAATAAACTCACATACCTATGGACACATGATTTTTGACAAAGTAGTGAAACATACAATGGAAAAAAGACAGTATCTTCAACAAATGATGCTCTTCTAACTGGATGTCTACATGTAGAGAAATGCCAATAGAATCATATTTATCACCCTGTACAAAACTCAAGTCTAAGTGGATCAAAGAGCTCAACATAACACCAGATACACTAAATCTATTAGAAGAGAAAGTGGAGAAGTGCTTTCAAGTCATTGTCACGGGAGAGATATTCCTGAACAGAACAACAACAACAACTCGGGCCCTAAGATTAATAATTAATAAATGGGACCTTTGGAAACCGAAAAGCTTTTCTAAGGCCATGGACACTGTTAATAGAGCAAAATGGCATACTACGGATTGGAAAAAGATCTCCACCAATCCTACATCCAACAAAGGGATATATATATTAAAATATATGTATATTAAAGAATATATATATAAACAAAAAAAAATAACCCAGTTAAAAATGGGGCACAGATCTAAACAATGAATTCTCACCAGAAGACTATCAAATGGCTGAAAGGCACTTAAAAATGCTCCACTTCTTTAAGGAAATGCAAATCAAAACAGCTCTGAAATTCAGTGTTACACCAGTCAGAATGGTTAAGGTCAAAATTTAAATGACAGCACTTGCTGGTGAGGATATGGACTCCTCCATTGTGGGTGGGAGTGAAAACTTGTACAATCATTTTGGAAATTTATATGGTGATTTCTTAGAAAGCAGGGGATAGCTCTACCTCAGGACCTAGCTATACTAGGGCAGACACCCAAAAGATGATCCGGCCTACCACAAAGGCATTTGCTCAGTTATGTTTATAGAAGCATTATTTATAATATCAAGTACCAGCAAAAAGACCTACATGTCCCTCATCTGAAGAGCAGATAAATAAACTGTGGTACGTTTACACAATGGAATAGTACTCAATCATTACAAACAGGGAATCCATACAATGTACAGGCAAATGGATGGAACTAGAAAAGATCACCCTGAATGAGGTAACCCAGACTCAGAAAGACACACAAGGGACTGGTCGTTAAGTGTGGGTAATATTCCTAGTGATATATTACTTTATAAGAACACTAATTTTACTTTTGTGAGCAGATGTAAACAATACATTTTGGTTATGGATGGGAACTTGAATCCTCTTCATCCACTCATTACTGGGACCCTGTCTGACTTGAACCTGTGAAAATTCTGTGCATGTTTCCATAGTTGCTATCAGCTCATTGTGCATCAACCCTGCTGTGCCTCAAAGTCAGTTTCCTTGTAAGCATCCATCTCCTCTGGCTCTTACAGTCTTTCTTTCTCTTCTCCGTAGTTTCATCATCACTGACAGGAGTTCAATAAAGTCATCCCATTTTGTACTGGCCCCTAACCAGCAATAGATGTCCAACACAAAAGAAACTCAATGGTGTATTAGTAGGTTTTTTTTTCCCCTTCTTCTCATAATACTTTATTTGGAGATGTTTTATATTATGACTCTTTTGCTTATGAACTATGGTTTCAGTTTTTATGGTGGTGGTGGCAGTGATGGTGTGTGTGTGTGTGTGTGTGTGTGTGTGTGTGTGTGTGTGTGTGTGTATGCACGTACTTCTTGGGCTCCTTTGCTGTTTGCTTTTCTGATTTGTCAGCTTCATTATTTGCCTCCTTATTTTCTTTCTTTTTTTGCTTTTATTTTTATTTGTTTATTCATTTTACATCCTGGTTGCAGCCCCATTCCTCATCTTCCCTCAGTCTCATTCTCCCTCCTTTCCCCCCTTTCCCTCTCCACTGTTTCTCAGAAAATGGGAGTCCCCCTTTCCCCATTTCACCCCAGCTCTCCAAGTCACATCAGAAAGTCCTCTTCACCTGTGGCCTGGAAAGGCAGTTCTGACAGAGGGAAGTGATCAAAAAGGTGGCAACAGAGCCCGTGTCAGAGAAAGGCTCTGCTACCATTATTAGAGGATGAACATGAAGTCTGAGTGGCTCATTGGCTACATCTGTGTTGGATGCCTAGATCTAGTCTATGCATTGATCTTGATAGGTGTTTCAATCTTAGCAAGCCCCTCTGCGTCCTCGTTAGTTGGCTCTGTTGGTATTCCTGTGGAGTTCCTCTTACGGTCAGGTCCTTATCTCTTTTCCCCGACTTTTCCACAGGACTCCCTCTGTCTTGATCAATCTTTGGCTGAGTCTCAACTTCTGTTTCTAAGTGCTGCAGGGTGTAGCTTCTCAGAGGACAACTCCGCAGGGATAGCAGAGTATTGTTAATTGTGTTGAGAGTGGGCTCCCTCCATGGAGTGGGTCTAGGGTTGGGTCCCGCATTGGATGGACATTCGCTCAATCTCTGCTGTATCTGTTCTATCTTTATCCCTGCATGGTTTGTAGGCAGGGTAAACGTTGAGTCCAAGTTTTTGTGGTGGGTTGGTGTTCCTCTCCTTCTACTAAGTGTCTTATCCAGTGGAGCTGATACCTCTTCAGTTTCTATTGCCTTTGCTAGTAGGAGTAGCTGGTGGATTCCCCCTCATATCCTCATACGAGTCTGTCCTGACTTAGGTTCCCAGTTTGTTACAGAGGTGCCCATGCCCACAATTTTTTTCTCTGCCACCTTCTGCCTTCCCATGCCCATTCTCCCACGATCTGATCTCCACCCTCATATCTCTCCACACTCCCTCTCCTAACTTCCACCCTCTCTTTAAACTCTACCTCTGTCCATTGTATTTCTCATTCTGACTGAGACTGAATCATCCTTCCTTAGATCTTCCTACTTGCTTGTTTTCTTTGGGTCTGTGTATTGTAGTAAGATTATCCTGTACTATATATCAAAAATATACTTATAAGTGAGTACATACCATTGGTGAAGTTATCTATATCCTGTGTTTTCTTATGTGTCCAAACCTCATTGGAGTGGAGTTTTCATTCTAGGCCTGGGTTTCTGCATAGATATTTTTTGCATTTGGTTTTGTCTTGGAATAGCTTGATTCCTCCATCTATTGTGATTGAAAGCTTTGCTGGGTATAGTAGTCTGTAATGGCATCTTTGATTTCCTAGTGTCTGTATGACATCTGTTCAGACCCTTCTGGCTTTTATAATCTCTGCTTGAGAATTCAGGTATGGTTCTTATAGGTCTGCTTTATCAGTTAGTTGGCCTTTTTCTATTGCTGATTTTAGTATTTTTCTTTGTTCTGTAGGTTTAATGTTTTTATTATTATATGTGAGGAGGAATTTATTTTCTGGTCTAGTCTATTTGGTATCCTGTAGGCATTTTGTATGTTTACATGCATCTCATGCTTCTCTTTCTTTAGGTTGGAGAAATTTTATTCTATGATTTTCTTGAAAATATTTTCTGATCCTTGGAGTCTGGAATCTTTGTTTTCTTCTATTCCTAATATTTTAAATTTTGTCTTTTCATGTTATCCTTGATTTCTTGGAGGTTTTGTGTCAGTAATTTTTCAGTCTTAATATTTACATTGATCCATCTGTCCATTTCTTCTATTGTATCTTCTTTTTCTTTTTCTTTTTTTCTTTGAATACAAAGTTTCTCTGTGTAGCCTTAGCTGTCCTGGACTCACTTTGTAGATCAGGCTGGCCTTGAACTCACAGAGATCTACCCGCCTCTGCCTCCCAAGTGATGGTATTAAATGCATGCACCACCACTGCCCAGCTTCCAGATTGTTTCTATAGTTATGTTCTGACATTCAACAAATATAAACATGTTCTATAAGTTGAATGTAAATGTTCATTACAGGAAGGACAAAACCACATCCAGGAACAATCCAAGGCACAAAATCTGAACTTGAGGTAAACAACCTTTTAACTTTTTTTCCCGGAGCCACTCTCACTGTTCCCCAAAGCACTGTCTACCATGGGTCATTCCTTTGATTATGTTCCAAAAACCAACTCAGGTTACAACAATGATCATCAAAATCAATGAAATCCTCAAATAAAAGGCACCTTAGCCACAGAAACAGAAAAAAACAAACAAACCTTATGAAGCTACTTGTTATGAACCATATAATAATAAAACATAGCTAAAGCAACCTTGAGTTAAAGGGTTAAAAAATCCATTACAATACCCCAAAACCATAAAATACTATAGTTATAAATAATAAAAGCATAAAGCAAAGTAGAAGACGATGTATAACCTAAAATGTGTACATCACATTCACCTGATGTAACTATTGCATTTTATGAATGTGCCCATTTACTTACAACCTAGAATGACAGTAGAAATTAAATAGAAATATATTTCTAAAGATCTGCTTCAGAAATCTACATTTCATGTAAATGACATTAGACAACCATGTCTTACTAACTGTGAAAGAGAATTTAAGACTCCCACAGAATATCTCAAATAATGAAATGCCTAGAGTGGTGCATGAAATGTAATGTAGAGCTATAAAAAAATGGTGGAAAATTTAAAATGTGAAACGTTAAGCACATATATGTGTATGAGATTAAATAAAACTATAAATCTCATAATAATTGAAAGAAATGTTCAGATTGCCATGTGACTCTAGAATAGTGGTTCTCCAACTTCCTCATGCTGTGACTCTTCAATACAGTTGCTCATGTTTTTGTGACCCTGAACCATAAAATTATTTCATTGATATTTCACAACTGTGATTTTGCTACTGTTATAAATCATAATGTAAATAGCTGTATCTTCTAATGGTCTTAGGCAACTCTTGTAAAAGGGTCATTTCACCCCAAAAGAGTCATGACCCACAACAGGCTAGAACTGCGGATCTACAGTATGGCATGAAATATTTGCCAACTATAAAATTTAGTAACAAGTATAGCTCATAAGTATGAATAGTAAATGAATAGTAAATCCAGTTGGAAATTTCCCTGAATGAAACATTCAAATTTAGAAACAATACATTATTAAAATGTGTAATAGCATTCAATTTACAAACCACAATTTTACTTTCTATTTATTAATTAAATTAATTTACTTGGTGTGTGTGTGTGTGTGTGTGTGTGTGTGTGTGTGTGTGTGTTCATGTGTGCCTGCACCTGTGCCTACAATAGAGGGCCATAGGCACTAGAAGAAAGCATCATCAGATATCCTGGCATCAGAGTCACAAACTATTGTCAGCCACTATGTGGGCTCTGGGAACTAAACTCCCGTCCTCTGGAGAGGCAAGGCTGAACTATTAATAGATCATCTATCTCTCTGTCCCCCACATTCCTTAATATAGAATGGCCATTCTCCAAATGCCTACTAGTATTCTCACAATAAAAATCCAACAAATGAACGTATTAAAAAATGGGCATTTGTAAAATAGATTTAATTTACTAATATCCCTTGCTAATATCTTTTGAATCTCAGGAAGGTTTTTATTGACTATGGCTTAAATGGATATTATGTAGTCATCTATAATTTAGCATTACGTTCGGGTTCATCCACATTAATACATTTTAGAGAATATAATTTTTAATGCTGGATGATATTCCAGTGACTATATGTAGCGTATTTTATCTATTAGTTCATTTATATATGGATATTTTACTTGTTTTATATCATATCTAGTTAAAATATAGCTAAAATGATTTGATGTTGTTAATATCTCCTTGAGATAATGAAGCAAATAGTTTAAGATAAAACCAGACATGTGTTGGCTGGTCTCATAATATTTGTGTATTCAAAGTGAAATGCAAACTTTTCCTGACAATTAGTGGACAGTCCCCAGACATTTCATTAATCAATCTGACATTCTGAGTTAATAGAGGAATTGGCTGGATCACCCACAGGGAGACACTTTAAAGTTTGAGGAAATATTATAAGTAACCATCTAACTGTCTATGTTAAATTATGCATGAGAAAATAGTTGAGGACTTCTCATCACAGGTAAAAGAAGGTTATATGTTATCAGTATTCACAGAAAAAGAAACAGTTTGCTCTGTCTTTGTAATTAAGTATCACTGTCCATTTGTATTTTGTTCATTTTTTTTTTTTAACCTACTCTTTGGTGACTGAACAAGAAAACCCCTCTTTATCATTTTAAGTTAAAGAAAGTTGATAAACCATTTTGAAGCATAAACATTTTGTATGTTTTTGAAATATTTAATTTAGCATGTATGAGAGGTAAAATCTGAAACACAAATGTTGGAAGAGATGAAGTATTATTAAATCATATAAGTATTTTCAGGGCAGAAGTTAAAAGCAGAAATTCTGTGATTTTAATGTGCTTTCAAATGGTTAAGCATTGCGATTGAAGTGTTTTCCATGATCATCTCAAAAATATAAGGTGAATAGGTAATTGTACTGGTGAGAATGATGCCCAATACATTAAGATTAAACAAGTCCTGCATATTGTGTTGACATATAAAAGTAACTAATTGTATAAAGAAAAGTTTAAGTAATAAGCTTCATTACTAATATAAAATATTACTTATTTTCTACATTGATCTATCCACAGTTTTCTGTGGATATGTTTAAAAATAAATTTGATTAATTGGCAAAGCATAAAAAATCACTGTGTTGCATCCCATTAACCTCTAAAAATACTAAGATAATATCATGTTTGTTCCTTTACTCTACAAGATTCCTGGAACGTGATTGTCTCGTACCTTTTATTTTGTAATATGATTATGATTATTATTACGAAATCAAGCAAAATAAAACAGCAAAACTATATTTCAACACTTTCTTATTGCCATTTTGCAAAACACTTCTCTAATATTATAAAAGCTTATTATTGCTGTGTTAATATAATACAGGCTTATTGATGAGACTGTGTGGACAATCAGTTATGGACAATCATTTAAATAACATTTTATGTGAAGTAGGTGAAAACAATAGAATATGTTTGAGTTTATTCATTTACCTACAGTTCTTGTGATACAGACAGTAAATATTAAAATACTCCCAAAATACTTATCGTACATGATGAAAAATTAATATAGCATATAATTGGAAAAATGTAACCCTTCTTCCAGCCTTGTTCTATTTCTCCTGGTATTCCTTCCTTCCTTTTTTCTTTCTTTCTTTCTACTTCCTTTGCTTTTCTTTTCCTTTTTTGAGACAACCATAAACAGTCTCTATATAGAAAATTATGACCTTGAACTCCTGATACTAGTGCCTCCGTGTCCCACGAGTTGGGACTCCAGGTGTAAGCAGCAAGCTTGGCTTCCATATTATTCAGTAAAATAGAGAATCCTCCAAATCAAGGGAAATTTTACATTGCATAAAACAATTTTTTAAGGGAAGTTTTCCTCTAATTTGATCCAATAGTGTCAGTCTCTTAATTTTTCCTACAACAAAAGTGTATCGCATTTGTTATATTAAAATAAATGATTATCACATGTGATGAAAATCCCCATAGTAGTAAATCAATATTCCAGTAAACTGATATAAATACAACTTAAAATATTATTACATTTGTAAATGTTATATGAAAAGTATTGAAAATAAAAAACATTGATTGTTGACCTTATGTGTGTCATGGAAGGAGTATCTGAAAAAAAAAAAAAGAAGAGAAGGTAAAAAACAGAAGGTTGATGTGTTATTAAATAGCCTTGTTTTTTATATTGTGATCAATTCATATTTTTAAATTTTTAAGCAATATATTTTGATCTTATTTTTCATTCCTCAATACCTCCTAGATAATCCCCACATCACTATCGACACTGGCTTATTCTCTCCCTGCCCCACTCTCTTTCTCTGAAAAAATAATGAAGCAAACCAAAGTATTAAAACTGAAAAAATACCTTAAAGAATAGAAAAATAACAATCCATAACAAAAGAAAGCGCACAAAAAGAAAATGTGTTCGTTTTGTGTGGACCAACTGCTCTGGGGCATGAGGCCTGCGCTAGAATGTGGATCATAAACCAGTGTTACTCCATTAGAAAATACCAATTTTTTCCCTTTATCAGAACATAGCAGTTGCTAATTGTCATTTATAGGTATAGAAGTTTGTGATGCTTTCTCTGAACTGAGAAACCCTCTTGCATAAAAAGATACATATTTATTTGTTTGGAATAAACCTATTCTCTTTCACTTTTTGTGACTAACTTCAAAGTCGTATTTCCAGACCCTAGTGAGTAAACAGCAGGATCACGTGTTGCTGAACGGCGTGGTCTGCACAGCGAGATGCTGCTTCTAGAAAGAAGCTCGGGGATGAAGTTCTTGGCAAATATGTGCAAGTGCCTAGATTTGAACCTCATTGTATGCAAAACAGAAGTGTTAATAATGCCTGAGGATGGCTTCATGATACCATTTCAATATTGAGATACCTAATTGTTCTTCCAAATAATGCTACAGAGACATGTAAAACTGAATATAGGAGTTAGGGATTTAGCTCAGTAGTAGAGCGCTTGCCTAGCAAGCACAAGGCCCTGGGTTTGGTCCTTAGCTTTGAAAAAGAAAAGAATTTGAAATATAGTATTATGAAAAATCAGCTGTACAAAGCAATGCTTATCTTCACTACGTACACGTACCAGTGTTACGCCTGTGTATATTTTCCAGTGCCTTGTTTCTTCACATGAAAACAATATCATATCTTACTATGCTGATTTTTATTCACCTGTTCAGTGTTTATCAAAAGAGTTAACACCTTTGACTATGTTACTTTATAAGACTATATTATAAAGAGTTATTTGTATGTTTTATAAATATAAATATTTATTTAATTTATAAAAATACAGACCCAGCATGTATGCTGAACACTGACTCATATACTCTATAATAGCAATATGTGGTTTTACTGCTAAGCCATCTCTCCAGGCACATGTTTGCATTTTTTAACTTCTCATGAAAAAATATGATAGAACTGGCATATGTATTATTTATTTTACTGAATTAATTATTGTTACAAATCGAAATTATTTGAAGATTATAAAAAAACAACAGTATAATAGTAATCCACTAGGCATTTATCTAACCATTACATTTTTAACAGTATTTAATCACAAGTTTACTTTATCTTTACCTACATCTTCGTATATGCATTTATCCTCTTGTATCTTCTGTATCTGTATGCATGTTTGTATATGTATATCTATAACATGTTTCTATCACCTATCAATCATCAATTAAGTATATAACATTATATATGAGTTAATGATACAGTTTGTTTGGAGCTAGAAATTAAATATCTGTGGTGTTTACCAGACCAACTGGCTGCAAATCCTCAGAGTAGAGTCGCAATTCATGCTTATATTGGGATTATCTATCTTTCCAAGTTGTACGGTACTTTTCATCATAATCATCACTAATGAGAAACACAAAATAGAATCTCCTTCTTAAATCTCTTTATTTGCATAATCCTCTGAATAAATATGTTTGTTTTTAAATATTAAGTTGGAAATGTTAGATGTTTCTTACTTGTAATAATTTAGCCCAATAAATATCATTCAGGTAATAAACTATAAAGCACATTTAAGGTTTTATTGCTCCCATCGACAACAGGTTTTCTTATAAAGAATGGAGGAACAGAACCTCTCAGTGGTGACTGAATTCATCCTGATGGGCATCACCGAGAACCCTGCACTGCAGGCCCCATTGTTTGCGTTGTTCCTCATCATCTATCTGACCTCCGTGGTTGGCAACCTGGGAATCATCTTTCTCACCAATGCAGACTCCAAACTACAGACACCAATGTATTTCTTTCTTAGGCATTTGGCTTTCACTGATTTTGTTTACTCGACAACCGTGGGACCAAAAATGTTGGTAAACTTCGTTGCAGATCAAAATGCGATTTCCTATTATCTCTGCGCCACACAGCTAGCGTTCTTTCTTTTGTTCATTGGCAGTGAGCTTTTCATTTTATCTGCCATGTCTTACGACCGCTATGTAGCCATATGTAAGCCTCTGCTCTACACTGTTATCATGTCACATAAAGCATGTTGGGTCCTAGTCACAATTACCTATCTTTACTGTACCTTTATGTCCCTTGTAGTCACCATAAATATTTTCTCTTTATCCTTTTGTGGTTACAATGTCATCAATCATTTCTTTTGTGACTGTATCCCCTTAATATCACTGCTTTGCTCGAATACGCAGGACGTTGAACTTATAGTTATGATCTTTGCAGGTTTTGATTTAATTTCCTCCCTTGTGGTTGTGCTTATGTCATATCTGCTCATTCTCGTAGCTGTTCTCAGGATGAACTCGGCTGAGGGCAGACGAAAAGCTTTCTCCACCTGTGGGTCCCACCTGACCGTGGTTACGGTGTTTTATGGGACATTGATATTCATGTATGTACAACCTGAATCTAGTCATTCCATTGATACTGACAAAATATCCTCCATATTTTATACTTTAATAATCCCCTTGTTGAATCCCTTGATCTATAGCCTGAGGAACAGAGATGTGAAAGATGCTCTACAGAGAACATGGCAGAAAATATTAAACACATCCTCTTGACATTTAGAAATAGTACATATCCCTCAAATGATATTTGAATACGCATCTATTCATATTCATTTCCTCCAGAATATACAAGTAGCCCCAGTGTAGTCAATATGTATTTAGCTACTTGAAAGCTGGTGTTAATAGAACTTTCATTTATCACACTTTCATTAGAGGAGATAAATTTCCTTCAGGGGACACTGCATTCTATAAATAATTGCCAAGTCTACTATAAAATATAAACAGATTTAGTGTCTATAAAACTAAAGGTATGTCTAAAGAGACGTATCATTCATGAGAGCAGGAAAGTATAGTATGTTCAAAGGAGGACATTGAACATTTTTGTGGAATTTTCTATTAAAACAAATATTTATACAAATACATTTGTATATATTTGCATTGCTTTTGTTTTTATTAAATTACAGTGTTTTTGATTTAGAGTTTAGATACTGGACAGTTTCATAATACATCTATACAATGAACGTTAATTATTATCAATTCAATTATTGATTCCCTCATCACCCTCCCTCTCCATCTGAAACACTTTTTTTTTCATACATCCCCTTCTACTTTTTTTTTGGTGAGTGGCCCACTGAGTTCCTAGCACAATGTTGGGGGGCAGGTTGTTCTAAGAAATAGAGTAATCTATGAATAGCTTCAACACTGAAGAAAATGACAGTCCATTGCTTTCCTGCAGGACATGAGAGTCTCTGGTACTCTTTCAAGACCCAATAGGGATGTTGGAGAGCCCAGTTTAGTGCAGTTTAATACAGACAACCACAGCTGCAGTGAGTTCATGAGTTCAATGTCGGTGTTATATCCATGAGTTCACTCTATTTCTCTCTTATCTCAGCCCTGAAATTCTTTCTGCTCCATTTTCTGTGTGTCCCCTATGCTTCACAGAGGAAGATAAATCTATTAATTTATGTCTAAGCACTCAACCTCTCCTTAATCTCAGCTCTTTGCCTAGTATAAGTTTCTGCGTTAAGTGCATCAAACTACAACAAGAAACATTATTTAATATTGGAAAAGGAGGAGATGTATCTCAAACTCTGCTTCATCTTTGGAGTACAAACACAAGAAGCAAATATCTTTTTAATAGTTACTTCCTCTACCAAATATTGGAATTAAATATTAAAAATTCTACTAAAACCTGTTAACTGGTGTTAAGAATGAAGAACATTCTTTTCATTTCATAAAATTGAATAATTCAAAATGAGACAGACATTTTGTTTCCTTAATCAATAATTTAGATATTAACCATATATATATTTATTTACAAAATTATTGAATAGCATTCATAAGAGAACCTGGTACAAAATAATTAGCATAATATAAAAATACATGAGAACACGAAATGAGAGCTGGGCGGGTGGTTGAGCTGATAAAGGGTTGGGTTCTTTTGTAAAGGATCTAGGTTTGGTTCACATCACCCATATTTTAGCCAAAACTGTTGATAATTCCAGCTACAGAAGTTTTGAAGGCCTTCATGAGCATTAGAAAAACACATGTACACAAAAATATATGCAGACAAACACTGACATGTAAAACAAAAATACACATACTTTAAAATATTTTAAAAGGTAGAAAAGAAAGCCATGAATTTAAAATTCTATCACAAAAAAATTATTTCCATCATATTGAACTCCATCATATACTTAATAACATCAATTCAAATATAATTTTATTATATATATATTTTGACCATTTATATAAAAATAATATATTTTCAAAGAATTTATCTGAAGTTCTTATTAGCATATATAAACCTAATATGTTTTTTCACATATTTGAGGGAAGAAAAGAAACAGTAAATGCTCTCATCAGGGTCTGTCCAGGTGAGGGTCCTGAACCTCTTCATCAAAACCGTGCACCCAACCAAGCCAATTTCGGTCCAACATCCAGTGATTCCACCACTGAGAATACAAATAATACAAATAATAACACTAAAAATGAATCACATGACTGCCACAATTAACACACACATACTTCACCAACAACTTTAAATATCAATGGCCTCAGTTTTCCAGTCTAAATATGTAGAATGATTGATAGGATCAAAAAACAAATTCTATTTATCTGATATCTAAGAGAAATAAATCTTAGCCTTAAAGAGAAGCATCACATTAAAGAAAAGAGTAGACAAAAGTGCTCCAATCAAATGGGACCAGGAATAAGGAAAATGCTGCTATTCTAATATCTGTCAGAAAGAATTCAAATTAAAACTCATCATAAGAGATATAGGTAGATGGACATTACATTCTCACCAAGGGAATAGTTCAACAAGAAGAGATTACTGTTGTAAGCATTAAAAAATAAATTTACTACTGGATTCAAAGACACATAGTAAGATAATCATTATACATAGATGTTTTCAATAGCTATCACATTCTCTCTAAAAGGCATGCCATCTAAATAAACAACAAATAGAGAAATAATAGAATTATAACATACAGTATATTAGCTTGACAGATATCTATAGAACATGCCACCTAAAGAACAATGAATACACTGTCTACTTAACAGCACAAAGAAGTTTCATTCTGGGTCACAAAACTCATATCTTACAAATTCAAAAAGGTGGTCTTCATACTTTGTATCTTCTGTTTTCCACAATGCAATAAAATTTAAAATTGACAGCAAACAATTCTACAGTAAATATATAAACTCAGTACTAAATAGTCAATAGGATGAAAAAGAAATAAAAAAAAATGTAAAAAAATGGAAATAATTTTAAATGAAAAAAAAAAAAAGAATATCTTGGGGACATATAGAAAGGACACCTGCATGAAAAATAATAGCTCAAAAACAGCACAAATAGAGTTAACAATGTAATTTAGATATTTGGAAAAGCAAGAAAAGAAAAAAAACACCAAAAGTGGTCAATGGTAAGAAATAATAAAAATTTGAAAAGAAAATCAAGGAATCTAATAGCTGATTCTTTGAAAAGATAAATCAGACTGATAAACTGTCCTTTGTCAATCTAACAAATAATAACTTAGAGAGAACTAAAAAATCAATAGAATTCTAAATGAACAGAGAAACAATACAAAAGGCACAAAATATATTTAAAATATATGAGCATATACAGGGGGAAGAGGTCCCCCTTATTCACAGTCATAGGGGAAGGGAGTAAAGAAAAATGAGAGGGAGGGAGGAACAGGAGGATACAAGGGATGGGATAACAATTGAGATGTAATATGAATAAATTAATAAAATATATTAAATATATTTTTTAAAACATGTACATTTTTAACAGTAAGTACTAAAGGAAATGAATGGATTTCCGTATCCATCCAAAATCCCAAAATTGGGCCAAGAAGTTAAGAATCTATACAGACCCATAAAAAATGAGGGTATTAAAATAGTAATAAAAAGCTTTTCATAAAACAAAAAAACAAAACCCAAAATCACATAGATTCACACCAGAATCCCATCATATGTTCAAAGATCTAAAGCCAGTCCTTCTTAAACTATTCAAAAATATACAAAGAGAATTGTTGAGAATGGCCATTCTATCAGAAGCCATTTACAGATTAAATGAACATAATTTAAAATCCAAATTCCATTCTCAAATAAATAGAAAAAAAATTCATATGGAACTTCAATGATTCTCAATAGTCAAAATTTTTCTGAAAAATAAAAGATGGAAGGGTTATCAATTCTAATCTTCAGTGGTATTGTAGAGTCTTATTAATAAAATCAATATGATGCCAGAACAAACACCAACTGGGAGACCAATGCAAAAAAGTCAAAGAACCAAACATAAGTGCATGTAACTTCAACCACTTAATACTTGAACGATGTCAAAATTATAAGCTAGATAAAAGAAAGTGCTTTCAAAAAATGGTGCAAGAAATGGAGCTATTCACACGCAAAAGAAAGAAATTAGAATTGCAAAAATCACTTTGCACAAAAGTTAATCCCCAAAGGATTAAATTTGATACCTGAAACAATAGAATTTCTGTAAAAGAAAAAAAAAAAAAGGGCAGTATCATACAGGATATACGTATAAAGGACCTTACTAATTAAACTTCATTTGCCCAAGAACTAAGACAAATAAACTCACAGACTATTAAATAATGTTTGCCAGCTAAACATCTGACTTAGGATTAATATCCAGAACATATAAAGAACATAATTAAATAATGGATAAAAAAATGTGGTATATTAATTATTCCTCAGCAGTTAGAAAAAACGGCATCACAAAAAAAAATAAAATGGCAAATGTATAAAACTAGGCAAAAATGTCTTTATCAAGGCAACCCAGACTCAGAAAACAAAACACCTTATGTAGTACATTTACAAGTGGATATTAGCTGCTAAGTAAAGAATAAGCACACTACAATTCACAGACCCATGGGGGTTAAACAGTGAGGAGGGTCCAGAAAGGACACATGAGTCTCCCTGGGAAAGGGAAATAGAATAAATTTTGAGGGTAAACTAGGGGTATGAGCAGTTATGGTGGGATCAGGTTAGTGAAGGAGAGAGTACAGGGAAACATGAATGGAAGAGGTAGGCATTTTTGGAGTGTTGTAGAAACTTTGGGTAGTGGAAACTTCTTGGAATGTAGGACTGTGACTCTAAAGAGTACTCCTAGTAATGGAGTAATGTGTTTCCTTGATGAGGGGTGAAGACTAAACGTAACTGTCGGTATGAGGAAAACATACAGAATGTAGATAGAGTTACAGGGGTTTTAGTAAATTGGTGGTTGTAGGTTTTTATCCAATATCCATGACATCAGTTGAATGAAATATTTAGATCTCCTGTATTAGGCATAATTGTTCTCTTGTTGAATAGGTCTTAAAGTAAATTAGAAAGCTATTGAAGCTATTGGTTAATATGCTGGGAAGTTTGATACCAACT
This sequence comes from Acomys percivali, assembly GCA_907169655.1. Taxonomy (NCBI): domain Eukaryota; kingdom Metazoa; phylum Chordata; class Mammalia; order Rodentia; family Muridae; genus Acomys; species Acomys percivali. The sequence goes on from CAJRSG010014977.1 coordinate 101,784, forward strand.
TAACAAAAGCTACAGTCATCTGAGAGGAAGACATGCAAATTGAGAGGTCATTCACAAAGATTATGCAAAGCCCTGGAGAGATTTAAAACAACAACAAAAAAAAAAACCTGATTTCTAACACAGAGTAACATCCCCAGGTGACAGACAGGTCATTAACTGAAACTTTAGCCTTTGGAAATGCAAATGCAGAGTCTAAAAACATTCTTAGACCTTTAAAACTAAATATTGGAGACCATAGTGAGAGCAACTGAAGGAAGAAGTGCCATAGATTTAGCTATAAATAAAAACCACACACCATCAAAAATTCAATCCTATAAAATAACCACTTCCCCAAAGACAATAGCAATGGTTTTCGGGAGAGTAGCCTAACATCTCAAGGATTCCTTATGCCTCCAGGAATTATTGATGAAGACTTCAAAGAAGGGATTTGAAATTATGGCTTATATAAAGAAAAATATTCAGCTTAAAGCAGGAGATAGGGTAGCTTGGGTATTTAACATTGCCTCATGTAGAATGTATGCATTCCATAGTGTACTATTGATTATAAAAGATGTTTAACATCTTTTATTTTAAAAAGATTCTGGGCTAGTTGTTTATTTTGTGAAATGTTACAATTTTTGGTATTTGTTCACAGATAGATGAGAAAGCTAATGGGGTTGCTTTTCCTCAGTTTCATAAAGATGTGGCACTGCAGTTTGAATGGACTGTCTATCTTCATCCTTAATTTCATCAGGTACCATAGGTTCACTATGGAGTGCTTCCTTTTTTCTTCCTTTTTCTCTTTTCTCTCGAGCCTTTGCATTATCATAGCTATTTTTTCTTGTTGATCAGCTATTTTTTTTTATATTTTTGAGAGAAAATACATAAAAATTGCAGTTGAAAGTAGGAAGGGGCTTATGCAGGCGATCAGTTTCAGTGAGTAATGTGGCGGCTTTTTCCAGTAAGATTTCTATCCTTTCCACTCCTACGTTTGTTCTTAAGGGCTCTAAAATGGAGTTTTCCACTTTTTAATGCAGGAAAAGTCTGTCTATAAAATTAAAAAAGTCTTTAAGGCTGGCTTACTGTGATTTGCTGTCTCAGCATCTCCTGTTTCATTCCTTGCTGATTTTAGTTCTGTGATTCAGTATCTCAGAGGCTTCTGAGTCAATCCTTCCTCTGGGCTTGAAGCTCGCATGGCTGTAGAGTCTCCTGAGTCTCCCTGGTTGTGCATCTGATGTGGAAGAACTGAAGCTCCCTATAGAGATGATAACAGGTGAATCTCTCATCTGTGGCTTTCTGGCAGATGTCTTTGTCTTCTGTGATATTTCTGTCCAATGGCCTCTGCCTTCTGCAAAGATGGTTGGGTCTATCCTTCTCCAACCTCTTGTTTTATCTTCTAACCACATTGGGCATCAGATGTAAATATTGTTTTTCTGTGTTCAGCTGAGGGGATGAAATTAGAACTAGACCAGTGCTTTATGAGTACACAGCTTAGACTAAACTCAGAGTGCTTCTACCTAATTATCTCTAGGCCTAGACCTCAAAGCTTCTGGTTTTTTTTTTTTTTTAATCCAATTTTGCATAAGCCTGAACCTATAAGGGCTTGATTTCTAGCCTAGGTCTCTTAACAAAGTGTTTAAAGACTCAGAGACTTATTGCCGAATAATCTCATTCTTTCTATTTCTTTCTGAAATCTGAATGGCCTTTTCAACCACAGTTGTCACTGAATTGCTCCACTTGAAAAAAAAAACTGTATCTGAACACTCTGAATTTAACTCCATGACCTCAATGGCAGTCAACTGAACTGCAACAAACTGAACCCAACTGTCCTGTACTCCTGACCTCTACTGGACTCTCTGCATGAACTTTTCTCTCTCTCTGTTCTGCTCTTAAGCACCCTCTTTCTCTCTCATGGCAGTTGGGGGAATCCTATCTCTGAATCATTCTGTCAAATATTTCTCTGATTTTTCACATTGCCCCTCAATTGGATGTCATTGTTTTTGATTAAATGTATGTACTAAACATGTCTGTGTATTCCAACCAGAGGTATTAAAGTTGGCTATTTCAGACAGATGGGTTAAAGGTGTATACTGAAGATGTGATTGTGTTACAGCCAGATAACACAGTCCTAGCTCTTTAGGCATGATCATTTACCAGAATAGCCATGTTGCTGGATTAGAATCCTTCTGTCCCTCTACATAGTATGATTGCCCTTATTTGCCCACACAGTTATAGTTATGGATCTATTGCTAAAGACACCGTAAAATTCAGACACAGGAAGAGAGGTTTCTGAATTGGCATTGAACTTAATGCCTCTCCCTGAATACTAGCTTTCAGGTTACCAGAAGATGACATTCAAGCTTCCAAACAATTAAAACAAACAATCCCCACCCCACCCCACCCCCACTTTGCAATGACCCAATGCAGGAACTCAAACCAGGTAGGCATATGAGGCAGGAGCTGATGCTGAGGGCATGGAGGTGTTTTGGCTATTGTCTTTCTCAGCCAGCTTTTTTATAGAACCCGGGACCACCAGCCCAAAGGAGGCACAACCAAAGTGTGAAATGCCCTCCTCTAAACCTTTAATTATAAAAAAATTCCCAACAGAATGACCCAGGGCCCAATCTTATGGAGGAATGTTCTCAATTTGCATGTCTTCCTCTCAGATGACTGTAGCTTTTGTTAAGTTGGTATCAAACTTCCCAGCGTATTAACCAATAGCTTTCTAATTTACTTTAAGACCTATTCAACAAGAGAACAATTATGCCTAATACAGGAGATCTAAATATTTCATGCAACTGATGACATGGATATTGGATAAAAACCTACAACCACCAATTTACTAAACCACCATAACTCTAACTCTATCTACATTCTATATGTTTTCCTCATACCGACAGTTACATTTAGTCTTCACCCCTCATCAAGGAAACACATTTTTTAGACTAGAGCAGACTATTAGATAACAGCACGGGATTGAAAATACAGATCTTTTAAGCACAGTATAAATGGCTACATCTACATAATGTTCCCATATCCACGACTCGGGGACTATTATGAAAAGGTGGTCAGAAAGATTGTAAAAGCCAGAAGGCTAGTCTTCTACTAATATCAGAAGCTATATCCATAATGTCTATACCCATGAATCCAATTTTAGTAGGGAATAAAAGGTAATGTGGAAAACTAGTATCATTAAAGTCTTTATTAATGTTATTTTGAATTGTCTTAGGAATATAAAATTATAACTTAAGTCATTACAAATGGGAAAATACCAGTCAAGGAGTTCTGGAAGCTACATATAGAATATGCTTCCAAAATGCAATTTTTTTTCCTTAAACCCAGTAAATCCATCCCTATTCCTTATCATGTTTATATGTTGGGGAAATCATTATGTTTAAAAATTGGCAGTTAATTTAGTCATATAATCAGTTTTTCACTTTGGTCATCTGTATAAGACAAGCTTTGTTTTACAGTTATAAATTGACGCAAAAAAGACAGGCCACACCCTCTCTTTCTGGTATGTGTGAAACTATTGTCATGATTTTCCAGGTTGCTATTAACATACATTTGGTAGAACAATTTATGCATTTTGTGATATTGCAAAAACTTTCCTTAATGATTTTCCAAGAAGTTTATTATTATATCTAAATTATTTGAGAGCCTATTGAAATGCCTGGAAGTTATGAACGTTAGGGAAATTTGATATATACTATGACTCTGCCTATCTATCTATCTATCTATCATCTACCTACCTATTTATCTGTTTATCTATCATTTATCTAGCTACCTATTTATCTAGCTACCTACATACCTATCTATCTAATTTTCAATCCAGTAATCCCACTTATGTGAATGTTTTAAATTATTGATGATAGGGTACTGTTAGTACTCATATGTTCACTTCAGCATGTGTTATAGCTAAGACATTAAAATGTATTTAAATATTAATCAAGGATTAATAATAGAATGTAATTGTATATTGTACATAATAAGTGTTTCTTAAATTTAAACCCATGTTATAGGAATTCATGGTGGTATAGCTTCTCTTCAGATGTTGGGTCTCATTTTATAAACCTTTGGTTTACTAGAATCTATTAACTACACAAAATAAAAGGATATAGCATTTTATTACATGTGCAAAATGATTCCCTCCTATCTTCCTCCTTACCCTATAATACCCTTCCTCTTCCAAGTTAGTACCCTTTATACTGTCATGCTCTCTTTATTCATTCATCTATTAATTGTTATTTATATAGGATCTTATCAGCTTCCTTAGTTAGAACTACTTAAAGGGACATGGTAAAAAGTATATTTACATGAAAATGGGCATCTTGACAGTGGCTACATCGTTGAAGAAAACATCTTTCCTTCCCCAGCAACCATTAGCTAATTAAAGATCATCTAGGAAAGTCAAAGATTGATGAACCACTCCCCACTACATTACAGGAATTTTATGTTCCCAGTCTTATACCAATCTTACATAGGTTATCTGTGCTGCTGTGAATTCATTGGCTTTTTCTATTTTGTTCCTAACTGCTCTATGAGGCTCTTACAGATATCAACTCAGATCAGTGTTCTCAGTTTTAAATGGAAAATTTTGGGGATTTTTTATGTTTATTTCAGAAAATTTCATAACATATCCCACTTTCATTACATTATCATAACTCCTTCAAAGACAAAGTAAACTTACTTGGTCTTTATTTTTTATTTGATTTTTATTTTCATTATTATTAATTTTTTATTCTGTCCTGCAAGGTTTTCCTTAACAATAATTCACAGCATGATATATTTACAGTGAACAAAGTATAAGCAAACTACTTTTCTAAATGAGATTAAGTATTAGCCACAAACTCCAAATACAGGGTCACAAATCAGAACACTTGCTAGCCTTGGATTTGATTTGACTATAAAGATTCCCCCCCCTGTGATAGTATATAATTCTTTGCTTCAAATTTAATGTCATAGCTATAATCACTTGTTGCTTTTACCTGTGGATATGGATTTGATAATTAGAATTCCCCTTGGTGTGTATGTGAATACATACAAGACAATGAGGATCTTTAGCATCTAATTCTAAAATATGATGCAAGATCACAATGAATAATTAATTGTACTCTCTCAGTGCTGGTAAGTCTTTACTGTGGAAATGATTCACATTTATAGTAAAAGATAAAAGCCACAGAGCGAACATGTACTTCTGTTGCATTAAAAAAATGGTAGACCAACTCGGAGTAGTAGTGCATGCATTTAATCTCAGCACTCAGGAGCCAGAATCAGGAGGATTCTGTTAACATCAGGAGGATGTTAAGTTCAGCCTGGCATATACTATGCAGTCCAGAACAGCCTCAAAGCTAAATAAAGAAATCCTGTCTAACAGAAAAGACAAACAAATATTGAGAAGGAAAATGGGTGAAATATGCAAATGAATAAATAATTTAGAAAAATTAAACATATATCTGGATGGTGGTGTGTGAGTGTATGTCTGTGATGTGTGTGCATGTGAATGCTTGTGGGTGTCATGTGTGTGAAAGTATGTATATGTCTGCTTCTTTGTGTGATGTGTATGTGCATTTTAATACTGATCTGAAAAAAAGTTAGTAAAATGTCATAATATTATTACATACTCAAAAGTGAAACAAGTGCGGAAGCTGGTAACTTTCATAAATTATGTTTCACCAATGAAAACCTTAATGAAAATACAAAAAGAAAACACTTCTTCACTGCTGGTGGCATTCTAACATGAATAATTATCCCTGGCAATGTGCAAGTGGACCCCTTGTTGATGGTGTTACATGTAAGGAGCAGAAAAGATGGCAATCCTTTGTGCATCTTAGCTTGATGTCTTCCTTAGGGCACATCGGGAAAAATATAATGAAATAAAATAAGAGGAATAGCAATTTGGGGAGACAATTTGTAAATTTCTGTTAAGTTTGTATATGGGAAATCAAAGATTGATGACTAGATAAATGTAGTAAAGCTGAATGAATCAAAACATACCCACTATATAAAAGCATTAATTTTCAGAATGACATCTCCAGTAGCACATAGTATAGCCTTCTTTAAAATATTTATAAGCTGGTAGTGTATATTCATTACAAATACATAAAATTATGCTTCACCAATGACAACTTAAGGTGAATATTACTTAATGTTGATACCTGATAAGAGATTTTGATAGGTTAAAACTCATAATTAGTAGACAGTGTGACCAAAGAGTGACCAATGATGTCTATGTGTAGAAAAATGTAATAGGATCCATATTTGTCACCGTACACAAAACTCTAGTTCAAGTGGATGAAAGACCTCAACATAAAACAAGAGACACTAAATCAGTTAGAAGAAAAAGTTTTGGAAGAGCCTGGAACACATCGGCACAAGAGAAAACTTCCTGAACGGAACACTAACAGCCCAGGCCTTAAGGTGAATTAATAAATGGAACCTCATGAGGCTGAGAAGCTTCTGTAAGGCAGGAGACACTGTCAAAAGAACAAAGCAACAGCCTACAAACTGGGAAAAGATCTTCACCAACCCTACATCTGACAAAGGTCTAATATCCAAAATATATAAAGAACCCAAGAAATTAAACACCACCAAACCAAATGACCCAATTGAGAAATGGGGCTCAGAACTAAACAGAGAATTCTCAACAAAGGAATATTGAATGGCTGAGAAACACTTAAAGGAATGCTCAATCTCCTTAGTCATCAGGGAAATCAAAACAACTCTGAGATTCCATCTTACACCCACCAGAACGGATAAGATCAAAAATTCAAGCGACACCACAGCTGGCGAGGATGTGGAGAGAGAGGAACACTCCTTCACTACTGGTGGGAATGCAAACTAGTACAGCCACTTTGGAAATCTATCTGGTGCTATCTCAGAAAACTAGGAATAGGGCTTCCTCAAGACCCAGTTATTCCACTCTTTGGAATATACCCAGAACATGCTCCAGCACACAACAAGAACATTTGCACAACCATGTTCATAGCAGCCTTATACATAATAGCCAGATCATGGAAACAGCCTAAGTGTCCCTCAGTAGAAGAATGGATAAAAAAACTGTGGTACATTTACACTATGGAATACTACTCAGCTATTAAAAACAAGGAATTTCCAAAATTTGTGGATAAATGGATTGAGTTAGAAATTATCATAATGAGTGAGTTAACCCAGAAGCAGAAAGACTCAAATGGTATATACTCACTTATATCTGCATACTAGCACAAGGGGCATGTCCCACGAAAGCCTTCCCTTACCAGGAAACTGGGACAGAGGGGAGGACATCCTATGGGGACTCTAGGTGAGAGAAACATGGGAGAATAGCAATGTAGAAGGATCCAGAGGGTCCTAGAAACGTACAAGAAGAACATTATGATGGGCAGATCTGGGCCCAGGCATCCCGCTCAAACTGTGGCACCAGCCAAAGACCATACGTGCAGCAAACTTCGAACCCCTACCCAAATTTAGCCAATGGACAGGACATCCTTCACAGTTGAGCGGAAAGTGGGGTATGACTTTCACATGACCTCTGGTGATCCATATTTGACCATGTCCCCTGGATAGGGAGGCCTGGTGTCACTCAGAGGAAGGATAGCAGGCTACCAAAAAGAGACTTGATACCCTATGAGCATATACAGGGGGAGGAGGTCCCACTCAGTCACAGTCATAGGGGAGGGAAGTAGGGGGAAAATGGGAGGGAGGGAGGAATGGGAGGATACGAAGGATGGGATAACAATTGAGATGTAATATGAATAAATTAATAAAATATATTTTTAAAAATAGTGACCAATGACTCTCGAATTTTTAACTGAATTTCCATGCTAAATTTTAACATTCTACAATACACTTGTACTATGACATAGTAACCGCTTTGAAAACTAGGTTCATAATAGTTTAAGGATACCCAGGGATATCAATCAATTAATGTCCTAACATTAAGGTACATAGGGTGCAGATGTTTTGAAAACCCCAGCTTAAAAATTATTTTAAAAGACATAATATTACAAACCAATTGAGAGGCAATTATTTTATTTCATGTCATAAACAATTTTTTCCAGCATGTACAAGTGATATGAACAAAAAATGAAAGCAAGCACTTCTGTTAAAAGCCATACAAATGATAGAAAAAATTAAAAAATTATATTTTATATCATGTAGATCGGTTTGCTTATGTGCATTTGCATTCAATAAAATTATTGTGTTATAATTTATAATTATTAAATTGGCACTTTTTCCTTTTCTGTATCTAGACCTATTCCATTAATGACGTATCTATAGATAATTGCTCCGTATTCCTTGCTTCCTATGTACATGGTAATCTACTGACCGTCTTTGTATATATTGTTAGTCTATAAACTTCATAGGAAAGACTCATAGTGACTTTTAATTAGTGTGATATTTTTAAGAATCCCCGTGTTATGCTTTATATTGAAACTTCATTCCCTTTAAACTGATATTATTTATCTTCATATGATTTATATGCCATTAGAGAATAAACACAGGAGATATATTATTGCTGACTGTAAGGAAGATGTTCTTCAGTACTTTAGAACTTAACTGTAAGTTTGTGTTTATCAACTTGTCCTGTGTGAAGAGCTATGGCTACTTTTAGCCACCATATGCATCTTGGCTGGTTAGAACGTTTCATGCAGCTCATGTAACTGGGAGCTTCCCATTTTTATCCTCACAAAATGGAGGATTATTTCACTCAGCATCGCATTCTCCACATTCATCCCTGGTACCATTCCTTTATTGTTAAGATTGAATAATACTGTATTGGTTTGCATAACTGTTTTTATTGTTCATTTAACCATGGTTAGATATTTAATTTGTTTTACCTCATGGCAATTACACATTATGTCACAATAAACATGAGAGCACACATTTGTCTTTAAGAATCTCCCCTCAATACTTTTTAATAAGTACTTATAAGTAGGATATTGCTTTATACAAAAAATAACAAACAGTTGAATACAAATTGATCTGGAGAGTTTATAATCCCCAGATATCAACTCAATAGAATTTCATTTTTTTTTCTGGCAATTAATTATTTCTTTCCATCTCCTCAGGGAGAATCCTATGGCTTAAATATGTATACATAAGTAGATCTCAGAAATACGCGATAAAAACCCCAGTGAGAAATGAAGACAAGATTTTCATAACAGGTAACAAATTGTCACACGGAGCTTGTAATTTCATCATATGTGGGGAGCATCTTTTGCTAGGGTCTCACTATCTGTAATTGCTCATTTCTGATTATGATTCATTGTTTATTCTTTCTAATAGTCTATAATGTCTAAGTAGGAATCGAATCTCTTTATTTATGACATTTTAAAAAATATATTTTCCAAGGTTGAGAGAGAAAATGATATTAACTATCTTAGATATGTTGTTCCAAGAAAACCTCTTTCTACCTTTTTCTTCTTAACTTTCTTTTGTAGCATACAGACACACACACACACACACACACACACACACACACACACACACATGCAAACTATGAGTATTTCATCTTGACTAAGAGAGCTTGTATGCAGCCGGTTCTTCATAACCAACTCAATTTCTCATCATTACAGATCTAACAAAGTGGCTATACACCCATCATGTAGGATGTACATGCATACATATTTAAGGAAAAGTCTTTCAGGTAAGTTAGTATAAGCAATGAATTCTGAAATCATTTTGTGCATTGTCTTTGTGAACTATGTCCAGGGAGCACAGACTCCCTGCATCATCTATATGGACTTCAGATTTTCAAGAGGCCATACTGTGACTTCTTCATATTATATGTGCCCAAATACTTTATACATATTACCTTATTTTCCCAAGAGAGAAATTGTATGCCATTGGTCAGTGTGTCAGAGGATTGCACAGATACACTTACAAATTCTTTGGTTAATCAAATAAAGGTAACTCTGAGTGATAAGGCATGTGACTAACATGGACTGTTACAATAACTCTGTATGTTCCACTGTATGTCCTAAAATTCTCTAGATCTTCCCATGAAACTCGACTTCTGTGTATTTTTTAAACATTTAAGAAGGTGTATGCATTGTTATTGACATGTACCTTATATATTATTACAAATATACAATTAGTAAATATCAAAATATATTGTGACCATTTCAGAAATAAAAGCAAAGGGAAAATAAATTTTATCATTTTTATGTAAATCCAATTATCTACAATTTTGAGGTTTTATATATAAAAATATATAATATATAATATACATATAATATATAATATACATATAATATATAATATACATATATATGTTCATCTATACATATACATCTGGCTGTCTAGCAACATTCCTAGATGGTAAAAGTAATAGAGTTCGAGCCTGGATCTTGCCTGTGCTATACATTTGATGTCTGAAGATGTTTGCTTTCCATATTAACTACTGTTAAACCATTAAATAAAGGAACAGTTCATATCCCAGTTGGGGAAAGCAAGTATTGTTGGCAAAGAATTGTGTTATTCTCTAATTAAATTCTCAGTTTTAGAAAGATTTATATCAATGTCTTTGTTTATTAAAAGATACATGTTTGCATATGTATGTGTGCAGATGTGCATAGAAGTGTATGTGCATCTTTTTAGCAGGTCTATTTTCAAGTAGTGATTTGAAATGTTTGATACATTAAATTTAGTTTACTTAGAATAATAAAAATTGACAAAATGATAATATTTGAAATCTCTTGACTGTGTTCTGGTCTCTATTCAGAACTTGTTTTTTTAAATAAACCCAGATGGAGAACCACAACCTCACAGTCGTGACTGAATTCATCCTGCTGGGCATCACTGACCGCCCTGAGCTGCAGGCCCCATTGTTTGCACTGTTTCTCATCATCTATCTGATCTCACTGGTGGGCAACTTGGGCATGATCACCCTTACCACAGTGGACCCCAGGCTGAAAACACCCATGTACTTCTTTCTCAGACACCTGGCTATCACAGATCTTGGTTACTCAACTGCTATTGGACCTAAAATGTTAGCAAATTTTGTTGTCAGTAAAAATACAATATCGTTTAGTCTTTGTGCAACACAATTAGCCTTCTTTCTTCTGTTCATTGCTTGTGAACTTTTTATTCTGTCTGTGATGGCCTATGACCGCTATGTGGCCATTTGCAACCCTCTGCTCTATAATGTCATCATGTCACATATCATATGCTGGGTACTAGTGGCAGTCCCATACATTTACAGTGTATTTATTTCTCTTATAGTCACCATAAATATTTTCTCTTCATCCTTCTGTGGCTACAATGTCATCCCTCATTTTTACTGTGATGGTCTCACCTTGATAACTCTGCTCTGTTCAAATACAAAAGAAATTGGAATGATAATATTAATCTTATCTGCTATTAACTTGATTTCCTCTCTTCTGGTCATCCTTGTCTCTTACCTGCGTATTCTAACAGCCATTTTCAGGATGAACTCGGCTGAGGGCAGACGCAAGGCTTTCTCCACCTGTGGGTCCCACCTGACTGTGGTCACTGTCTTCTATGGCACTCTGATATTTATGTATGTGCAGCCTAAGACCAGTCACTCCTTTGACACTGATAAGGTGGCTTCCATCTTTTATACTCTAATTATCCCTATGTTGAATCCTTTAATCTATAGCTTGAGAAACAAAGATGTAAAGTACGCTCTAAGAAAGGCAGGGAAAAGGATACTCAATAACTTCTCGTAGAAGAGTCACAGGTTGTTACATGTTACCTTACTTAGCAGAAAAATACACGTAAGTGCTTTTTAAATTTCAGTGAAGAAAATACCCTTTGAAGGAGAGAGATTGTAAACAAGAAACGTGAGAAATTGAGTTATCACTGAAGAATTATTTAAAGTGTGCAGGTCTAAGAAGGTAACAGCATGCATATGGTGTGTGGATGACGACAAGGAAAGGTGTCTCGCCTAGTTTTTGGTTTTGTGATGATGAAGTTTTAGGATTTTTTTTTTTTTTTTTTTTTGGTTTTGTGAGTTGAAGTTTAAAATAAATTGTCTGGTGTTCATGTGTATCTGTGCATTTATTTGTATGAACATGAAATTTTATCATATTAGTATTATATCGTTATTTACATACATTTGGTTTTCATATGTATTTCTGTGAACTGTGTCAAAGATTTTTTTTATGATAATATCAAAAAAGAAAAGTTTATCATTTTGATAACAAGGCCCCAGTAATACCAGAGCACACAGAGGCCTCCATTCCACACAGAATTTTATGTTTTTATTCTACTTCATTTCCTTTTCATATCACTTCATATATGATCAAAATAGCAATAATTAATGCCATATATTTCGTGATTAAACAGTTCATAATTTCAATGTATCATCTAATATCATATAATTCTCTGTGTGTGTGTGTTTATGTTAGATGTCTTCAGCTTTACATGGCAGCTTTTAATATTTTATTTTGTAAGGGTATAGTTCTATTACTTTATAGTTATATGCATTATTATATACATTATATATAATCATATAAACATATAATATAAAATATATTATTTAAGGATAATACCAATTACTTAATTCCAACTCCCTGTGTTAAACAATTTCCTGTTTTCTTTCTTGATGTAAAATACATTTCTCATAATTCATATACTACGTATTGATTATTGAATGCAATGCTAGCGCTATAATTACTTGGTAGGTTTGGGCAGAAGAGTCAGGATTCCAAGGACAGCCTTGGATATATAGTTAGTCCGAGACAAGAAAAACCCCAGAAATATTAATAAAGGAATAACTTCTGGTATGATATTGCTTGAAAACGTTTTGTGGGTTTGACACCAGAGCCTATGTAACACAGTACTATATGTGTAGAACTCAATATTATTTAAAAGGTCTGCAGCAAAGAAAATCATCACGTGATAGTAAAGACTATTTAGTAAATTTAGTATTTAAATTGGATATGAGTAATGAAAATATGTCATTCCTGGCATGAGGGAATTGAGACAGGATCTCAGCCATGCTTGGTCAATGAACAAGATCTCTAGATGTATAAAACAATTATATGACACAAGATTTAACTAAACAGCATGTAATTAGATATTAAAATATAATAAAAATTTAATTTAAAAGGCTTGCCAATTGGTTTATACACTATTTTGTTTTAAAGGATAAAACTCCAAGCCATGTATGAAAAGCAATTCAATGTCACAAATACTGTTGATAATAAGATCTCAAGTGTTTTAAATACTGCTCAGAACAGCTTTTATCCCAGGGAATAGCAACAGAAAGGACAATATTCTTGAAGCATTAAGGTTTTTTTGTTTGTTTGTGTTTTGTTGTTGTTGTTTTGATTTGTTTGGGTGAATTGCAGATATTAAATGGGAATTCAAACCTTCGTGCTCTGAGTTAGAGGGAACAATAGAATATCTGAAGTATTTTGGGAGACTGAAATCTAAACTTTCAGGATTAGGTTTATATTTTTGTTAAGTATTTTTCTACTTAGTAAATATGTTTTTCTTGACTCTTTTGTGAAAATTATATTTTTTAAATTTTGATTTATTCATAGTAATGCCTAGTGATTAAAATCAAGGTTTTACTGAAAGCATAGAAAAACTAACCTCAGAATTTACAGTACTGAAATCAAAAGCAGATACCTTTTAAAAGTTAGTGAATTTTCTGATTAATTAATATACTTCAAACCTTAGATACTCATAAATGCATAGAAAATAGCAAAATTATTTTTATATTTGATGAGTTTAACAAACTATGTATTAGGTTTTGGTGTAAACACAAGCCAGACAATAAACCTTTAAAATCTGAACGCAACAGGTAATGCCTTGGGGCCTAGATCGGTGAAGAATAATGATCATCACATACTCAGCACTACCGTCAATAGACTCTCAGCTCAGATTGGGACTCCCTCACCACTTCTCCATCAATTCTTCAATTTTTGTCTGTAGCTCTTGTGCACGTAATCCTAGACACTTTAAGTTCTCGTGCAGAACAGCCCAGAGATATATCAAGAGCACAGTTCGGCCATTGTCATCCTCTGTTCCTGAAGCTTACACTGTCCTTTTATCCAGACCTCTTCTGGGATGCTAAACTAGCTGTTGGGGTGATGTAGATGTCATATTTAGGGCTAAGTATTTTGAATTATTTTGTTTTCTTGGCTCAGAGAAGTCGTGGGTGTCGGTTAATCACCATGTATTGGGGAAAAAGAAGTGTGCTCCTGTGATGATAAATATTCAGAGACATACCTCTCTGTGGGTATAAGTCTTTGGAGCCCCATTAAGACTATGACTTTTATTGGAATCATCATAGTAGAATCTTTCCTCAGGGTTTTGGCTGCCTAAATGTCACAAAGTATAATTTATATATTTCATGTGTTAGTTTTCTCTTTTCGATATAGGCAAAGGTTATTGTATAGCTTATATTCTGATATATTTCTTAATGTTGTATATACACTGCCCTTTAATTGTTTCCTGGGATGCCAATAAAGCAGCTTACAGCCAATCCCTGAGCAGGGGAGAGAATAGAGCTGCAGTTCCCCGAGGTGCTGGGTAGAAAGGCATCAGCTAGAGGCCAACATGGTCAAACCACATATTGATTGTGTATTGTCAAGGTTCAATTACTAGATATATATTTATATGATAAGATAGAAACGCAGATCATTTTTGGTGTTGCCTTGGAGAAAGATCATACAATGGCTTGTGTGCTCCATTTTTGAGAGTCTGGAGAACTAAAATATATGACCATGCCATAGGTTCATATTCAGAATGCCAAGGCACTTTTGCCTTAAGTTCTGGAAATCATTATTCTAAGGTTATACATTTGTTAGAGATAGTAACTGTTTTGGAAATGTCATTGCAAATCAGGGCAGATGCTGCTTCAGCATGTGTGTCCATTGAAATAACACAAAGTTTTAGAGATTATGACATGAAACCTGTTACAGATATAATTTACCATCCTATACATCATACAAGTATGAGAAGAATTAAAAAATAATTTTTGAAAGGTGGTCATAAAACAGAAAGGGAATATAATATCTTTACAAAATAGATTAAATAATAATTTATTGGTTTAGAAATTTTTAAGGTAGAGAAGTAGAAGACCTGCTAAGATACACTGAGTTTTAGAAAAGACTGCTGGATCATATTAACATATACTGCTGAATTAGATCAGCACATAAAGTTTCTAATTCCAAACTAGAAGACAGGAAATATGTTGTCTTGGGGAGGAGAATGTGTTCCATCAAAACTGTTGGAAATAAGATTTGACAGAGGGAGACCTCCTGACAATCTTGGCTGCAGACAGAAGGAAAGAAATCAAGAAGACCAAAAGTTTGTCTTTCATGCTGAAAAACTGACATCGAGGAAGGACAGCAGGTCACCGAGAAGAGACTTGATACCCTATGAGCATATACAGGGGGAGGAGGTCCCCCTCAGGAACAGTCATAGGGGAGGGGAATAAGGGGAAAATGGGAGGGAGGGGAGAATGGGAGGATACATGGGATGGGATAACCATTGAGATGTAGCAAGAATAAATTTTTAAAAACTGACATATTATGTATCTTATTAACATTTTATTATTGTAAAACACGCCAAATGGATAAGGGGACAATAGGTGGTTACCAGAATTTCTGGAGATGCTTATCTAGTTTAATGGTCTGTCTCCTTTTCATGTTTAATATCAGAAAAGTTTGTTTTTGTTAAAGGACCATCAGATTCACAGAGAATAGAGACAACACAACAGATGCCACGTTCTGCGAGTTTCACTTCATGCACACAAAAGTACAAACAAAAATATCAGCCTTAAAAAAGATGTTGAAAAAAGGCTTCCATTGTCCTTTATTTAGAGCCTAGTTTGTCTACCTTTCTCACATACTGTGTACCAGTTTCTTTTTTTCTTTTAAGGAAAAAAAAGCAGGTCATGGAGACACAGGCCTTTAATCCCAGCTTTCAGGAGACAGAGGCCCATGGATGTCTCTGAGTTCAAGGTCAGCCTGGTCTACAGAGTGAGTTCTAGGACAGTCAAGAGCCAAGGCTGTTACACAAAGAGACCAAAAAAATCTCCTCCAAAAAAAGACCCTGTATTTTTTATATTTATAGATATTGCTTTCTTATAATTTTCACTATGATGCATAGGAGGTGCAGAGTTGTGCTTTCTCCGAGTATAGGGTTAATTTCACTGTGTCCTGTATCACAATGGGAAGAGGATCTTGTGCTGGCAGAAGAGGAGGATGATCTGTCTCCCTCTGATTCCTTTCAAATGCCATCTTACAATATTGTGGATTTTGCTATGAATTTTATGCACCATATCCAAATGTATATGCAATAAGGAATAGATACATTTTTTATAAGTATTGCCTACTCTTGGGACCTTTTCCCACATAGAATGCATTTTATTATTATTGAATCAATTTTCATAACAAATATTCGTCTGAAATCCTCTTCCTTTTGGAGTCTTCATGTGATTTAGGTATTAGGGAGACTGTGGCCATATAGAATCAGTTTTACAATTATTCTTTTCTTTCTATTTTGCACCATAGTTTGAGGAGTATTGTTATTAGCTGTTCTTTAAAGTTCTGGTGGAATTCTGTGCTAATGTCAACTGGTCCTGGGTTTTTGTTTTTTTTTTCAATTGGAAAGTTTTAATGATTGCATGTAATTTCTTAAGTTTTATAAATATACTTAAATTGTTTACCTAAACTTAATTTAACTTTAGTAAATGGTATTTGTCATGAACATTATCCATTTCATTTAGATTCTCCAATTTTGTGGTATACAGGTTTTGAAATAGGACCTAATGAATCTTTGGATTTCCTCTCTGTCTATTATCAATGTCTCTCTTTCCATTTCTGATTTGGGTAATTTGTACATTGTCTCTTTCCCTTTTATCTAGTTTGGCTAACGTTTTGTCTATCTTTTTGATTGTCTCAAAGAACCAATTCTTGTTTCATTGATTCACTGTTTTATTCATTTTGTATCTAATTTAATTGTTTTTCATGTCTGTTTTGATTCATTTTGGCTGAATGTCTGTTTTATTAGACATTAGGATGGCTACTCCATCTTGTCTCTTGCATCTGCTTACTTGGAAAATATTTTTCACCATTTAACTCTGAGGTAATGTCTATCTTTCTTGCTGATGTGTGTTTCTTGTGTGTATCAGAACGATGGCTCCTGTTTTCTTATTCATTCTGTTAGTTGTGTCTTTTTATTGGGGAATTACATGCATGTGGAGGGTGTGTGTGTGTGTGTGTGTGTGTGTGTGTGTGTGTGTGTGTGTGTGTGTGTG